>JAQZBX010015659.1:0-37323 GCA_029593785.1 Cabassous unicinctus | reverse complement strand
GGTTAAAAATGGATAAAAAGTAAATAAATAAATCAATAAATCTTTAAAAAAGAGAGTGATTTTCCTGTAACTTGAACAAATAGAGAGGGGCCACATATCGGCTTAATTTTTTTTCTTTTTAGTTCAACCCCAGAGGGAAACATTAGTGTCTTTTCTTCCTATTATGAATGAGTAGGTTCAGTATTTTGAGACATGTTCTTTGTCTTTCTCATTAATGGGCAGTCTTAGATGTTGATGTGGGAAGGTAGAGATGTTTTTTCAAGTGCTTCCTCTGAAAAGACTTGAGTCACAGTTCTGAAACTATTGGGTGGCTTCTTTGTTTTGAGGAACAAATACCTCTGGCTTGCAAAGCCAAGGAAAATAAATTGCTGAGTAGCAAAAGTCAAATCTTTTTACAATCAGGAAGTGCCCATGTGTGTTGCTTTCTAAGAGAAGACTTGTGGGTTAGTTAAAAGTAAGATTTATTTTACTTTTGAGAATATAATGGCAACTGATAATTTTCATTATTGATTCCTTGCCAACTTAAAGCTGTATGTGTTAGTTTCTTTTTCTCCTTGATGATCTCTAAAGAGATTCTACATGAGTATTAAGAGCTATGTTAATAATAAATGATTATATATGATTATTAAGAGCTGTATACTACTGAATGTTATCGTTTTTTTAAAGATTTATTTTTTACTTTAATTAATTTATTCCCTCCACCCCCAGATGGTTCTCTTGTTTGTTCATTGTTTGCTTACTTTCTCCAGGAGGCACTGGGAACTGAACCCAGGACCTCCCACATGGGAGGCAAATGCCCAACGGCCTCAGCCACATCCACTCCCTGTGGGCTGTGGCATCTGCTGGTTTGTGTCATCTGCTCATTGCGGTGGGGTGCAGTATCTAGCTCTCATTGTGGCGGGTGAAGGCATCTCCTTATCTTCTTTAGGAGGCACTGGGACCTCCCATGTGGTAGGTGGGTGCCCAACTGGTTAAGCCACATCCACTTCCCTTCCATTGTTTTTTCAGTCATTCATTTATCCAATAGATATTTTAAAGACTATGTCTGAGGCCGTCTTGTAAGTTCTGAACACAGGATAGTAAACAAAAATTCCTATTCTGTGGAGCTCACATTTTAATGGGGGAAGATAGACGATGAATACTATAAATATGTAAAGTATGTAGTGTGTTAGGTGTTGATATATTCTATGGAGAAAAATGAACCTAGGAAGGGGTATGGGGACTAGAAACATAAATCACATAGAAAAGAAAGGCATCACTGAAATGACCCTTGAATAAAGACCCTAAGAGATGAAGGAATGGTATCCAGAGGAGAGAAAGTAAGTTCAAACAACGAGTTTTCTTGATAAGTAATGAATTATTGATAGTTACTTTATTGGAAGGTTACCTAATTATATGTAGGCATATACATAATTGTTCACAAACAACTTTTAAACGAGAGAGGCAACTTTGTCATATAATCAGTAATCATTGCAACTATTTGAGAAGAAAGATGGTTTTGAAAGGGAGAAAAGGTATTTTCAAGAATATGTTTCTGTTGTGAATGTTATTATAATAATGATACTACAATAGAGTGAGGCTTATGATAAAGAATATGGACTGTGTAATGAGGGTCTTGCAATTTTAAACTGCAGAGAGCATTTTTCATGCAGTATAGTAGATGATCAATAAATGCTTGAATGGAATTAAACAATGTAACAGTATTTGAGTGCCAACTGTAGATTAGGCACTATGCAATTATAGAAATAAAAAGACTCAGTCCCTGCCATTAGGGAATTTACAGTTGGATTGGCAGATAGACAAAATTACCAAAAATCTTAGGGCTGTTAGGAGGGAGAGTCACCAACCCAGAGCAGTCGTGATAGGCACTGAGAAGGCGGATGCCTATGATTATTGAGACTTATTAAATACTGAATAGCTTCTAGGCATTGTTTCAGGGACTTTTACATTGATTATCTCATTTTAATTTCCCACCAACTCTGATATGGGTCTCCTGACCATTTTATAGGTCAGGAGACTAAGGATTCCGAAGATGAGTTACTTGTCCTAATCCATCCAGTTAGTATATGGCAGAGCAAGTCTGCCTGAGGCCAAAGCCCAAACTCTTAATTATTAACCATGGGATGGTGGCCTGAACTAGGGAAGTGACAGTAGAAGGGGAAAGACATGAATGAATTTCGTAAGTATTTAGGAGGCGAATTGGTGTTTGATTGGATATGAAGAAGTGGGGCGGGTAAAGGATGAATCAGAAATGATGGTCAGGGGAAGTGGATGTGGTTCAAGTGGATGGGCATCCGTCTACCATATGGGAGGATCCAGGTTCGATCCCCAGGAACTCTTGGTTAAAAAAAAAAAAAAAAAGGTGAGCAGGCAAGCCGGGCACACGTGGATGCCTGGTGAGCCACACAGCGAGATGATGACGCAACAAAAGAGAGAGACGAGAGAGTCAAAGCGAGATGCGCCAGAAACCAGGAACTGAGGTGGTGCAAGTGACAGGGTACCTCTCTCCTACATCAGAGGTCCCTAGGATCGAATCCTGGTGAAGCCTGGAGGAGAAAAATGAGAAGAGAAGGCAAGAAACAGACACAGAAGGTCACCCAGAGAATGGACACAGACATCAAGTGGGGTGGGGGGCACTCATAGAACTGTACACCAAAAAGAAAAAATAAAGTCAATTGAAAAAAAAAAGAATGATGGTGTCAGGTCTTTGACTTGAACGACGGGGTGGATAGATGGGAGAACATAGGAAGGGGAGCAGGGTATATGGGGGTGGGGGGTGGCACAGGGTGGCAGGGGCCAGGGTATGCAAATCATAATTCTCTCTTGAAAGGCTAATTTTTAGGTGTCCATGGGACATCAGAGTGGGGAGAGAAACCTTGTTTAAAGTTCAGATCCAGAGTTCAGGATGGTAGATATGGGTGTACAAACTATATAATATTATACAAGTATAATTTATTAATTAGAACTAATTTTAACAACCCAAAGAAACATGTGCTCATTTGTAGTTTTGTTTTGTTTTGGTAAGTCATTCAGAATTTGGAGACATGAACCCTTTGTCAATTTTTTTGTTGTTGATATTTTTATATTTTTTTGTATTTTTCCATAAATAGTCTAAATTTTTTAAAAAAGAAATCTTTTACTAGGCTTATGCCAGCACTTGCTTGCTTTTAATTATATTGAATATTGTCATTAAATGATTTGTCTTTTTGAGGCCTAAAAGCCCTAGGACTTCAGGGACCATGTCTGCCTCTCCCAAGAGTCTGTGTTCTGCCTTTCCATGTCTGTCAGAATTGTTTCCTTGGAGATGTCCAGATACCCTCTTATGCCTTTTTCCTTTTGAACCAGATAACTATGTTTTGCCAAAATTAAGTGGGTCTTGCATTCTGAGAGGCTTCAACTGGCTTTTAATTCACACCACATGACCATCACGTGGTTTCTCCTGCTGGCCAGAAACCCTTCCTTCTGCCACAGAATTTCCTGCAGCAGATGCTGGTGAGAATGTCTGGTTAGTGCTGCCAAACACAGTGATCCAAACAGTGATAGGCCACACTCAGATTGGCTGGGTCAAGGTCAGTTGGTTTTACAGATTTATTTGAAAACTCAGGTGTTTTTAGTTTTGTTATTTTTTAATTTAAAAACTTCTCTGACTCCTCTTTGATCAGTTTGTTTTTATATATATTTCTTTAAAATAGTAATACTTCTCAATATTTTTATTCAAATTTTTACCTAACTTAGGTTTTCTTGGTTTTCTTTCATTTTGCTCCTTAATGTCTGTGTATACCTAGACATGTTGATTTGAGTATTAGAATTTTATAATTTCATTTTTAAAAACAGGCATTTAGCAAGATTTTTCTTATGTTTATATTTAAAAAACCAGGCTTATGCTGCTGATAAATTATAAATATTCCTAAAAGTTAGGTATTTTAATCAGACCACATTGTAAGTATCTGGATTTTGATATAGTAAATGCCCTTCAGCCTGTAGTTAGAGAAAGAGGAGCAGCAAACACCAGAGGAAAGTTGTGTGAGTGAGTGCTGATTGTGGCTGTTTTCTAGGAAAATTTTAAATTTTATTTGGCTTAAGCTCTGGAGCAAAGCTATAGGCGATGGCTATTTTTAGCATCTCACACAGACCCTGGAATCACATCTGGTCTCTTAACTGTCAAATGTTCCTTTGCATTGAGTACTCCATTGTGGGTCACTTGAGTGAAAGAAGCTCTACACATTTCTAATGCATTAACAAAACAGAGTCTTATTACTTAGATCTTCTATTTTTTCAAGCTATTGACTAAAGTTAAAAACTTCAAAAGTGTCTGAATAGATGAATATATATACATATTTGGTTAAATCTGCTCAAAGTTTGTGCTTAACACACTTGATACAATACTTGTTTTGATTCTGTATAGCTGCCATAATTTTATTTCTCTTTTTAAAAAGAGGTTTAAAGTTTTTAAATATTTTAAAAATGGATTTGTTAGGGTCTCACAATGAAATTTAGTTAATAATTTTATTCCTCTCCTTTCTGAGAAAACGGGGGCAGATGAAACCATGTTTCTGGCAGTCAGTGGTAAGGCTGTTATCATCAGTATTAATGGAACCTGGAAACTTTTACAACATTTTTTTTTCTTTTAACAGGTGACCAGCCTCTATAGTTGTCTTCTTCAGTCTGGATGGAATTTTGTGTGTGCTTATTTTGTTTTGTTCTGTAAAGTAAATTTTGAATGGAATTTTTAAAGCGAGAACCATAGCTGAGACTCTTTCACTTTCCTTCAGCACAACAGGCTTAATCAAATAGTCATTTCTCTGCACCTGTTCTTAACAGAACCTTTTGGAGTTCTGAACTACTGATCCTAAAAACTAAAAACCTGAATTGAGGTGGGAATAGAATCTTCTCAAATTGGGGTAAAGACAGTGGGAGGAGCTGGGAATAAAATACTTTGAAGGGAAAATATGCATAAATTTGGTATAATTTAAAAAATGTTTTTCGTTAGGAATGACAAAAAACACAGATACCAAGCGAAACAAATTAATGTACCTGTTGGGAAATAAATGAGAGTAGTGGGCATCTAGGAGTGTAAGCTTGTGTTAGGGGAGGGAGAAGCATATGGAAAGCAGATAGGATCAGAGCTGTATATTTTAGTAATAAAAATAATATCCTCCCTTTATTAGGCATATAAAAGTACCAGGCACTAGGCTAAGCATGGCCTGTGCATTCTCTCTTTTAGCTTTCATAACACAGGAGAGGTTTTATATATTTATATATGATGAAACTAACACTCCAAGAGGTTATGTAGCTTGCCTAACATCACACAGCTGATGAGTGACAGAACCAGAATTTGAATTCAGGTCTTTGACTCCAGAGCCTGTACTCTCTCTCTAAAGCACTATGCTGTAGTCTATTTTTTTTAAATTTAATTTTATTTTAAAGAAGTTTTAGATTACATAAATGTTACATAAAACATATAAGAAATTTCCATATGCCCCACTCCCTCCCCTCCCACACTTTCCCACATCAACAACATCCCTCATTAGTGTGGTCATATGTTGTACTCTTGATACTCTGGTCTCCAGAAATGGCTGTAGAAGTTGAGGAAATATGCACTTTAAAGGTCATTCTTGTCACTTAGAACAAGTCCCATCTGTCAGCCTAACTGTTTTATAATATGTTAGAAGTACGTGGCAATTCTTTTTTATATTCCAAAATAATTTTCCTTGTTTAGTTTGTTTTTATTCATAATCATTTTAATCAGTGCATTTTAGCAGCCCTGAAAAGTAGTCAACTTGGGGTTTTTATGGTAGGGTCTGAGAGGAAATGTGTTTGTAGCCTTGGCATGAGGGAGCAGAGGGTCCAAGTGGTTTCTAAAAATAATGTCATCGACCTGGGTTCCTGCCTTGGTTTGTATGTATGGTCTACAGCTTCCCCTCATGCTGGTGTTGAAGGCTTCCAAATTGGCATGAAAAATTGTTCTGGTTTAGATTCTTTCACTTGGAATCAGACCTGAGTTCCAATCTTGGCTCAGCTACTTGCTCTGTGACCTTGGGCAAGTCACTTCATTGCTAGAGTTTCCTTGTTCAGTGAACAGAAGTCATAATAATACCCACATTGTAGGGTTGTCATGAGGGTAAATAGAATGAAGATCTATCTGCAGGGTGCTAACTACGATTAGTGCCTGGCATAAAGCACTCTTGGTGTTGACAGGACCACCTTCCAAGTCTTATAATTAAAATAGTTATAATGGCCCTATACACTGGGCCTGTAATTTGGGTTAAATAGGTTTGTGTCTCTGATCCTGATTTTCTTGAAGGAGCAGTTTATACCCTTTCTTCACTTCCTCACTGGATATTTGATATTTGCTCTTCAAGCTGCCTCATTCTGGTCTCCTTTTCCCCCTTAAGCTCAAACAGGGGCTCTTCCAGCCCTGGATCATAGCCTCTCTCTACCCTCAACCTCTGGGCAGCCTCTGATTCTGTTAACAAAATGCCTCTTTGAAGCTGTCTTCCTTTGGTTTCTGGGGAAAGATCTCTCCTGGGTCTTCTCCTAGTCTCTGTCCATTGTTTGTGGTTCTCCTTTCCTGGTACCCTTTGCTACCTGCCCCTTAAATCTTAGTGATCTCCAAAATTCCACTGGAGCCTCCTCCTCTTGTTAGTCTCTGTTTGCTCCCTGGGAAGATCACTTCAGAGACAGCCTGGCTATTTCTGAATCTCTGTTTCTAGCCCTTGTCTCTTTTCCTGAGCTCTAGGTCTTTATTCCAAATGGCTCTTGCCTGTGGTCACTGTGCAGATTGAGGCATTTTTCTGTTCTTTCTTGGGCTATTGCAGCACTCTCCAAATCAGTCTTCCTGTCTGCAGGAAGATTTCTTGCTTCTTCAATTCTTCCTCTGTCCTAAGCTCAATATGAATCAAGCACACCAAATCTTCCCTTCACCTCCCCTTCTTAAGATGCTTCTGTGGCTCCCTGTAACCCACATGACAAATATTTAAACTCCTCAGCAAGGCACATGAAGCTTTTCATGAGCTGGGTTTCAGCCTACTCTAGCCTCATCTCTGGCTGTTCCTGAATATACCATGCCCTCTACACACTTCATGACTGTTTTGTGCCATTCTTGCTGCCAGGCATCCCCAAACCCGTTGTCCTGGCAGATGGCCTTCCCAGGTAAAAAGACTAACTTCAAGTCTGAGAAGGTACTTCTGACACCTTTCCTTTCTTCCCTTCCTTCCTGGCCAAAGTGCCCTTCACCTGTGTATCCTGACAGCCTGAACTCTTCTTGGTCAGAGGATTTGAGGTACATTGAGTAGGGGTTCCTTGTTCCTTTGAGGGCATTGAGCTCCCAGAGAACAGATTCTATGTGTCTCTCATGCCCAAGATCATGCTGGCCCCATTCAGTGTTTGATAAGTAGGTGAAAGACTGAATTTGGGTTATCTCCACCTAAAAGCCAGTACATCCCAATGGCACTCTTTTGTGTCATTTCCAAACCTGTCTTCCTTAGCTGAGAGCTCTGTCATCCATCTGGTCACCCAAACTGGAAACCCAATTTTCTTCAACTCCTCCTCCTTCCTCACTGGCTATATCCTGTAGTTTTTGCCCCAGAAATACCTCTCACATTTATGCCTTCTTCTCCACTTTCTGGCTGAGGTTCAGCGCCTTTTTTTAGCTGTCACTTCATTTCTTCAGATGGTCTTCTGACTAGTCACCCTATGCTGTTTTTGCTCCCCCTTCAATGTTTCCACCATAGACACTCATGGTTTTTCTGAGTGTCTGATCTTGTCATTCTCCTGCCCAAGGAACTTCTCCATTGCCTCCAGAATAGAGTCAAAGCCCTCAGCAAGCATCCCTTTCTGGTCTGGCCCAAATGCAGTTTTCCAACCTTCATTCTGCTACACTCCTCACCGTTCCCTTTGTGCATCCTATGTCAAGGAGCTGCTGGCCTAGTGCACCCAGGACACCTATTTTTGCTGTAAGCACTGGGATTAATGAGACTTCCAGCATTTTTTGGCCTTAAGCAACATCTCTGGCCAAATGTTCAGTATAGATCCAAGCAAGTCCTACACATTGTGACTTTTGACTCCAAATGGATTTCCTTTGGCCCTGTTCCCTGGCTTCTCCATTCTTATTCACCATGGATGGTACTGCCCACAGAACTCTTTGGGTGGTTTCAGGTGATAGTTGCAATTGGTAAGCTTTCTGTACTATAGTTAGATAAAACATTCCCTTCCCAAAAACTAGTTTTCCTTTCAGGTTTGCTAGCCACTCATCTTTCTGCCTTGGCAACGACCTTGGGGGATTCTGCTTAACATGGTAGATACTGTCAATAAACCTTTGGTCAGAGTATCTTTTCTAAGGATTCTTATGAGGTATCAAATAGTATAGATAGCCAGGGAGCTATTCCATAGTGTCAAAAAGAATCTTACCCTTAGAAATCCATTTAGACTCTAAATGTTAAGCCACCTCTTTTGCTGGAATATAGCTAGAAAAAACATGGGGGTTATGTTCATATCTAAAGGTCTTATGAGGGCTGCCTACCTGGGTATTCGCTAGACACGATTTTGGACTTTGGTTTAGAATAGCACAGTGTTAAGGCCTTGGGCTTCACATGCAGATTCCGGCAGACTTTGATCTGCCAATTACTAGTAGTATGATTTTAGAAAGTTATTTATCCCTTCTGAACCTTAGTTTCCTCACTTGTAAAATGGATTAGGTGCATAGGAGTAAGGATTAAATGTGCTAATAGATGAAAAGTGCTTAACAGCAATGTCAAGTACCTAGAAAAGAATAAATGTTAGCAACTAACCTTACTGTTGTTATTACTAATATTTACTCTTCTTCCACGCTCCAGTTTTGCAGGTCTTATTGCAGAGATAATTATGCTAGCTTAACTCACAGGGTGTGGATTAATTAGCTGATGTTGGTAAAGCATTTCATAAAACCTTTGTGCACAAAAGATTATGTAAGGTTAAAGTTGGTCTAGTTCAAAAGACTTTTCACATACTGTGCTCTCCCTATACAAGAGAGATTCATTTTTCATTTTCTTTCTTCCATTTTTGTTTCAAGGCTATTCTGGGGATATATTTTCCAATGGAATTATACGGGTAGAACAGAATCTTAATAGTCTTGCAGCCTGAAATCACACTCATTTGAAAATACACAGTGTAAGGTATTTCCAGAAGAGACCTGGCAGAATCGTTGTGCAAAACAGTTTTGGAAAGCAACTGTTGATATTATGACCCCTTCTTCCCTGAGCTACGGTGCAGTTTGAGTAGCACGTGAGTGTTCTCCCCTTTAATTAGCTTTGGATGCAATCTGACAGATGCTGGCAGCAACCTGGCAGGTTTTTCCATTACTAATCAGAGCACTTGCCAGTGAGCTCTAAAGAAAAGAATTCAAGTTGTTTATAGTGAAGACCTGGAGGGTGATTATTATAACTGTTGGCCAGTCTCAGAACACACACATGAAGGAGGAATATTTTAGAGTTACTTAAAATAAAAGAATGAATTGAAAGAATAGAAAATGTTCTTTGAATCTGAAATAAATGGAGTACCTCCTGAGGGAGGCGTGGCAGAAGAGTGGGTCTTTGAGGTGTTTACTGTGTATGGCAGGGTCGGCAAAGTATGGCTGTTGGATTGGCCTCTTGTTTTTATAAATAAGGTTTCATTGGAATGAAACCACACTCATCTGTTTATGTATTGTTTATGGCTGCTTTCGTGCTGCAGCAACAGAGTTAAGTAGTTGTGACAGAGACCATATGGCCTACAAGACAAAACTATTTACTCTCTGACCCTTTTTAGAAAACGTTTGCTGAGCCTGATGTAACTTAATAGGACGTGAGATCATAGAGAGTATTTAGGAGTGTGGGTTTTAGAATCGGACAGACCTGGATTCACATCCCAGCCCTGCCACTAACTAGCTGTGTGACCTTGGTGGCTTACCCTCTCTGCCTCAGTTTCCACACCTATAAAATTGAGTTAATAATAGAGCCCACCTTACAGGGTTGTCAGAATTAACTGAAACAATGCAATGGAATGCACTTAGTGTAGCATCTGACATGAATTAAGTGCTTGGTAAATGGCTGCTATTGTTAATATCATTTTGTGGGTCTGGAAATTATATTCCATATTGTGTTGCCCCCAGGCAGATGCCAAGTTAGCAGAACAAATCCATCTTAAACTCACTGCTACTACTCAGAGAAGAGGAGCAAGAGTTTTTCTGATAAAGCAGAGTATAAGCCTGGTGAGTGGGATAAGACCCTTGTCCCCATATACTCTGATATTCATAAAACAGTCTGCTGAAGATGGGCAATGGACAGAATATCCCAGTTGATTGCTTTATTTCATGTTCAGTCGTCGTATTTTATTGCCTCCCATTTGTGATTTGTCCTTGTAGGGTTTGGAGGTATTTTTTCCTTTTGACACCATGATTCTAGACACTGTTTTAAAGTTGGAGTTTAGATGAACCTTCTAACCTTGTTCATTCATTCTGTCATTCATTCATTCAGCAACATTTCTTGAGTGTCTGCTATGTGCTAGGAAGTGTTACATGTTCTTGTCTAAATGAAGGGCCTAGTGCTTGTGGATTTGCTCCCTTGCCTTTTTGGCTACATGGCCACCAGCTCCAGTTAGTTTTGAAAGTAGTAGCACACCAGATGCCAAAGCCAGGAACTTTCATTATATTTGCCCAACTTTACTCTGGGGTAGAAAGGAGAAAGTCATACCCTTGTGGTCTGTTAATGCCTATTCTTTGGGGCAAATGGAAGAAGTCAGAGAACAGGTGGGCCGATAGTCTGCAGAGAGGGCCCCCAAAAGTAAAATTGGGCTCTGATGGGTCCTGCAAAAGGGAACCACGAAAAATAAAGCAACCTCCTGCAGAGCTCAGGACTTGCCCTTAAAGGAACAGTAAATCTAGGAGAATTAGAAACTAAGGGGAGGCCGAGGCCAAGAAGGTAAGCCAATACCCTCTCCTCATCTGCACTAGGTTGGACCGGATGACTCTGTTCCCTCTCTTAGGAATAAGCCCTGAATCTGAAGAGACCTTTAACTGGGCTTTAGAAATGTAAGGCATGTTTTCTTGGCTGGGACACATTGCTGGTGGTAGGATAGTGGTAGAAAACTTCTGTGCAGCTGGAGTTTGGAATAAATAAGAGGAGAGGAAGATGGACAGTATTAGCCAATGGAAAATGGCATAAAACAGGCCTCCCAGGGCATCACAACTCTTAAAAAACAGTCCTTTCCTGGGAAGTGGGTGTGGCTCCATCGCTAGAGCTCCCGTTTACCATATGGGAGGCCCCGGGTTCACTTCCCGGGGCCTCCTTGTGAGGGCAGGCCGGGCTGCGCGGCACGGTGGGCTAATGCAGCAAGACCTCGCAGCAAGGGGGAGATAAGCAGACACAGAAAAAACACACAGGAAAATGGACACAGCAAACACAAGCAGCAAGGAGGGGATAAATAAATAAATAAATCTTTAAAAAAACAAACAAACAAAAAAAACAGTCCTTTCCTTAGATTTTCTGTGACAGTTAGGTTTAGTTGTACTTCTGTGTTACCGTCTATCATTACCGACCTAGAGCTCTTAAGTCTGGTAGAATCTGATCATGTCTTGAATGTCTTGCATTCCCACTGCACTTAAATCCCAGGCTGTGGGGTCCTGCGTGCTCTCATTGCCAACCTTGTCTTGCCTCTACAACCTGCACCCCTTGCCCCAGCTACACACTTCTTTATAGTTCTTCACATAAGCTCTGTTCTTCTTCTACCTGCTGATCCTGCCTTCTGGAAAGCTTGTCCCCATGGCTAACTCCTGGTCTTTCTTCAGGTGTCTGCTTAAAACAGCTCTGTCTTGGAGACTGTCTAGGTCCTCCCATTGTAGCCTCCCAATGCATCCAGTATTTTAATTTACAGTTTGCATTACATTTGTATTTTTTGATGTGTGCTTCCCAATGGACCATGTCTTTGTTGTTCATCCTTGTACTCCTGGAACTTAGCATAATGTTTGGCACATTGTAATTGCTTACTACATTTGTTGACTGTACGAATGTCCAGAAGGAGCAGTAATTTATGAAGGGTAAAAAAAGAAGTCATCTTTAACCTCTTGATTTGTTTTGACTTTGTTTTCCAAATAATTTTGAACAAAACATTTTATTATTTCACAGGCATATATATAAATATATATATATAAAGGGATTCTCTTAGGTGGCATTTTTTTGGTGATTATGTATACTTAGGACAAATCTTACTTTTCTCATCTCCTTATAGAATGAAATGTGCCTGGCCACTCAGCAGCTTTCAAAACAACTGCTGGCATATGAAAAACAGGTAACATGATATGTGGTGTATGATGCTGTGCTCAGTACACTCTGAAGTGGAGTTTTTTAAAAAGGAATTCTCATCCTATAGAGGCTGGCCTGCCTGCCTCCCTTCCCTTCTTCTCTCACTTTTCCCTTTTTCTTCCTCATTCCTCCTCTCCCTCCTTCTCCCTTCCCTCCCTTTCATTCTTCCTCCCTTCCCCCTGTTCCTCCATCCCTCTTTTCCTTCCTCCCTTTTTTCATAATTTTTTTTTTTTGTCTCATCTTTTCCTTTCTACTGATAAATTCTAACTGGTGATAATCCCAAAGTTATTATAATATATTCTAATTATTCTGTAGAGTTAATAAACTGCCCCTTGAGGATTCATAGTCTCTAAGCAACTACAACTGAATCAACACTAAACCATTCCAGGGAATAAACACTCAAAGACTCCGTTATGTCCAAGCAGAAGGATCATGGCCAATGAAGGAATGGCCAGGGTAGAGCAGTTTGAGTACACTGCTGGGACAGAGAAGGGGAGAGCTCTACTTTTCTTCAGTTAGATACTTGTGGCATGATGTGATCTTGGGAGAAAAGAGGAAGTCGATGTGGAGAGCAGGGTATTGTGGGGTGGTGCTATAGTACTGAATTGTCTGGCATTCAGATGATACCTGGCTCTTTTATTCTTTGGTCTTAGAATTTTGCTCTTGGCAAAGGAGATGAAGAAGTGATTTCTACACTCCACTATTTTTCCAAAGTGGTGGATGAGGTAAGATAGCAAAATGGCAAACTTTTATTTGATTCTTTATTGGACATTTATCTTTATTATAATGGCGCACTTTCCATTTATAGATATTTAATTAAACATCTAAGAAGGTCTTGCAGGTTGTTTGTCTTCCAGGTTTCATAAGGGAGGTTGTATACTATTTATGTTTGTTTCTGATTTGAGGGCAAAGGCTTTGATGTACATGAACAATATACCAGATGAAAGATTTCTAAGGATTTTATTTCCTAACAAGGGTTTCATATAACTGTTGTTCTAGCTGTGTTGTACAGTACGTTTAGAGTATTTGTCAAAATAGGTTATAGGAAAAATATATAAATCCTAACTGTAAAAAATATAAGAGCTAAAATGCCATTAGTAGCGGGCAGAACCTCTGCAAAAGTAGGTAGGTATAAATTCCATCTTTCAAGGAGTCTGCAATACTTAAAATAGAAAATCACGATAAAGAGTAAACAGAACCGCAAATGCACAGATGCCATTCAACTGTCCAGTCATTGATATGAAGTAGAGTTGTCTTCAGTTTATAAAACCAGAAACTAACATTCATATAAATTGTCCTGATTGCATTTTCATTCATTCAGAAAATCATTTCAAGAAGCCATCATTCATTCAATAAATATTGACTGACCACTTACTATTTAGCAGACGCTGTTCTGGGCACTGGGGTACAACAGTGAACAAGTCATCCACTTTTCACTGAGCTTCATCCCCTGTCTCACTACTGTGGAGCTCTTTAAAACGTGTGTTGAAAAAAACATTTAAGCCTGGGGAGAATTTTTCTTAACAGTGAATAAGTAACCCAGAGGGGAGAAGCAATAGGGTGGTACATCCACTAAACTGGAGAGTGGATGAGAGTTGCTGAGGAAATGTGGTTAGTTATTGAAATCCGAGAGCCAAAATTTCCATTTTAAATATTTACTCATAACCACATTTGCATGGGTAGGAATGATTCTTTTAGTAGGAGTGAATCATTCCCAAAGGATGGAAGTCTGGAAGTTTGATTTTATAGGTAGTATAATGGCATTCTGACAGCTTAGCACTGTAAGGAGTTTTAAAACAGGCCTCTGGATTTAGAAACCTAAGAGAGTTTTCAGTTGTAAACTCAGATGGGGTCTAGATCTGGGAAGAGGAGAGTAGCTTATGAAGTGGTTTTCTCTACTTACTTTAGGGCCTAAACCAGGTAGAAAAAATTTCAAGACAAGTAATTTGACTCAAAAATGAAAGAAAAACCCAAATAAGATAGAGATTTCTGTGGTTTATATTTAATTCAGTACCTTGGAATCCGATCTTCTATGTTGTAAAGCATACAGAGATTTCCATCCTTAGTGATTTCCTCAAAAGCAAGGTTTCTGGATCATTTCCTTGGAATGCATCTGAGACAGGAAGTCATTGTAATTATAAATCCATTTATTGAATGTGTTAGACACTCTGAGTGTTTTCTGTACATGTTACTGTTTTATCTTCACAATAGCCAAGCAAGGAAGGTACTGTTAACTCCATTTTATAAGTGAGGATATTGAAGACAGTTCCTACTCATGCCACTTTCCTTAGTGAAGGTGCTAGGTTTAGAAGTGATTGTCCCATACATCTCAAATGCCCCAGGGCAAAAAGTTGCCAACACAAACCCCTTGTAGGAAAACAGTGAGTAGCTAGGAGATTTACCACTCCTGAAGTGCATAACCATTAGAAAGCCACTTCATCTCTGAGTTTGGGTTGCTTCATCTGTAAATGGCAGTAATAGGAAAGCCCACTTAACTGGGCTGTTATCAAGATTAAATAATGTTTATCAAAACATCAAATGCAGAGTGAAACACTTATAGGTATACTTGTTGACTTTCATGCAGTTGACTGTTAGGAAAACAGTACATTTCTTATTGAAGTTATTCAGAAAATCTATCCTGATGGCATTTATTGGCATGGCTGTGTTTATGTATTTCTAGCAGAATAAAGCTGCCATACTTTGACTTTATTGCTCTCTGGAATTGGAGGATTACTTGACCTGTCTGTAAAATGGGGTAATATCACCTAACTCACAGAATAGGTGAGAACTCAATGATATAAAACATGTAAAGCTGGCACACTAAAAGTGTTCAAAAATCGTAGTGCTGATAGTGATGATAATTTTTATTCATCATAGACCATTTACAAAGACAGGCTTTAGTAAGGTCTTGAGGTAGAAGGGGAGTAAGACTCAAGAACTCTTAAAATTATCTGATAAAGAGGATAAAATTTGAATACAGTCATCTTGTTATTCTTAGGTCCTTTTTGAAGAGCAGAGACCAGAAATCTGGCCGAGTTGTCTCAGTAGAGTAGTGTTCTTTCCCAGGCCCAGAACTGGCTGTGGTTTTAGGGGTAGTAGGTTCCCAGCAGGCCTGCCTTTCCAGTGTGACTTCAGCTCTCTCTGCGAGTGAGAGCTCCCAGTGGCCTTGTGGTGGCCTGTGTTATGCACTGGCAGTTGCTGTGTTCACTGCAGGCACATAAAAGCATTCTCATTCTCCAGGCTGGGTGTGACTTTGATTGAAAACACAGAACCAGTTTGCACAGTAAACAGAGTAGCTATGGGTTCCTTTAGCAAGCTTAGCTGGTAACCTGGTTATTTGGAACCTTGTATTTAGTTTTTTAATACCTCTAGGCCTAATATCATTTACTGCTTTATGAAGGGTCTTTATTTGCTAAGGAAATCTAATCACACGAAAGTGTTCATTGTGATCCCTTGGTGTCAGTCATAGTGTATGTAATTTTCTTCAAAAGATTTCTCTTTCTTTCAGCTTAATGTTCTCCATTCAGAGCTGGCTAAACAGTTGGCAGACACAATGGTTCTACCTATTATACAATTTCGAGAAAAGGATCTCACAGGTAAAGGAACTGAGTTCTATGCCAATTACCTTCAAAACATTGTTTAATTCATTAAATAATAATTTTCACCACAGTCTGAATTTCTTAAAACCTGTGAATCATTGAGGAATACCTTTCTCTGAGCATTTCAATTTGGCAACCTTTTATTGACTCCCCACTATGTTCCTGGCTCACCTCAAAGAGGTCACGAGCTAATAAGAAGACAGACTCTGAATTAAATAATTATAATATCATGTGATGAGGCAGCAGGACAAAGATGAACAAGGAATTGAAATAGCACACAGAAAGGAGTGATTACCCTTTTGTGGGATAAGGGCCAGGGAAGGCTTTCTGGAGAAGTTAATCTCTGAGCTGGGTTTTGAGAGATGAATAAATGTTTACTAAGTACACAAAGATGGCAAGGCTTTTATTACAGGTTTGGGAATATTTGTGAAGGCACAGTGAATGCTTTGGAATGGAAAGTGGGAGGCTTAAAGAGGAAAGGACAGGTAGGGACCATCCTTTTATCTGTTAGACTGGGAATGCAACTGTGAACGAGGCAGGCAGGCTCCCTGTTCTCCCGGAGCTTAGATTTAGTTGGTGAAAGTATCTGTGTTAGTTGGCCTTTTGCATTGATTTAGGTTCTTCAACTAAAATAAAACTTCAGAATAATTTTATATCTCTTGAGAATCAAGGTAGTCCAAAAATGAATATAAAAAAGAATAAAGAATTATGTTAAAACCCTAGTTGATGTTAGAAAAGGGAATCCAAATTTTTTATTCCTTTTATTCTTATTTTATTGAAAATATTGTTTAGAGGTAAAGAATTGTGTTTTCTAGAAGAGCACTGATATAAAAAATTGATGACCAAAAAAACCAAAGTCTAAATCTGAGTACTAAAAGATCTATTGTATAGTATAGCACCTCCTTTCTAAAAATATAGCACCTTAAACATTTTTTAGGCAGAAAAGATGCAGTGAATCTAAGGGCACCCCATATTCTTTGTCAGTGATGACTTTAATAAGTCATATTAAAATGGCAACAACAGATTTCTAGGTTCTGCGTATAGTTAATGCATTCTGAGGAAAGATGAATTAAGATGCTTTGGTGGGGGCATTTTCGGGACATTGGATTTGTCCTGCATGACATTGCAGTGACGGATACAGGCCATTATATATTTTGTTATAACTTACAAAATTGTTTGGGACAGAGTGTAAACTATAATGTAAACTGTAGTCCATGGTTAGTAGCAATGCTTCAATATGTGTTCATCAATTGTAACAAATGTACCACAGGAATGAAGGATATTGTTAATGTGGGAAAGTGTGGGAGGGGGAGGGAGTGGGGCATATGGGAATCCCTTATATTTTTTATGTAACATTTATGTAATCTAAAACTTCTTTAAAAAAAAATAAAAATGAAAAAAAAAGATGCTTTGGGGTGGCAGAATCAGAATCTAAGTTTATACTCTGGGTCTCCATGAAAGGTCCCTGGCCCCACACACTGAATGCCTTCTCCTTTACAGAGCTCTAAGCACTCTCTGGAGAGGAAGGGCTACTTGGGCAGTTTGGAAGGCTCCAGAGCTCCAAGGTCACTGAATGTGATTGCAGCTCAAGCCACAAGCCCCAGTGAGACCAGGAATCCTAGACACCAGGCCAGGGCCCTGTGAGAGCAGAGGAGAGTGCTCGCAGAGCCTCTCCCCTTCCACACACATACTTTTATTTTCTTTGGAAAGAACGGCACTCTGGGTTGGCATGTTTTATTTTTCTTTGCTCTAAGATGTTCTCTTTTTCTTGTTCAGAAGTAAGCACTTTAAAGGATCTCTTTGGACTTGCCAGCAATGGTAGGCATCTTCTCCCTTCTTGATGCCGTGCATGGGTTTAATGTGGGGATTGTGGGGGTGGGTGGGATGGGTGGGTATTATAGTATGTACATGAGAGGAGGAACTGAATGAAAGTTCTTACCTTTTAACCCATCTGGATGCTGAAATGTCTCTTTATTTTTAGAGCATGACCTCTCAATGGCAAAATATAGCAGGCTTCCCAAAAAAAAGGAGAATGAAAAGGTAAGAATACCTTCCGTGTTATTTTTCACTTCATATTACTTAAGCTCCTTTTGTGTATTCCTCTTGTGAATCTGTGACATTGAGTGTCTTGGTAATTTTTTTTTTCTTCGACTTTAATTATTTATTCTGAATCTCATAATCAGAACTATGTTTCTATTCTAGCTTTCCAAACTGGTTTATTAGACACTGACTTGGAACCACTGTAAAATTTTGACCATGCACTGATTTCTAACTTATGCTTGGTACTCCTTAGGATTATCTGACTCCTACATCCCACTCAGGTCACATGAACTCCTTGCTCTCAGTGTTGACTCTGATTCTTTAAACCAGGGGTTCTTAACCTTTTTTGTTCCATGGACCCCTTTGCCAGTCAGGTGAAAACCCCTTCTCAGAATGTAGCGGCAGATAGTTTTATGACACTCAACATCGGCATGTCTTTAAATTAAATTTTAGGATTATTCAAAATTATGTTTTACAACTTTCCCATAAATTCAATACCTGATAACCTAAAATAGTTCAACATCTCTTCAAATGGTCATTTTTGGCAAACATTTAGAAATTCGAGTTTTCCCACAGCGTCACAAAACCATTACCATCCTTACCAACCTTTTTGCAGGCAGTTATCCACCTCACTCAGAACACGCTACATCAAAATAAAAATCATACTAAGGCCATGCTATACTATGTATTATTTAATAAATATATCACACCCACACCAACATGTCCCAACAAGAATAATGTTTTTAAATGCATAAAATAAAATTACAAAGGAAATCAATTACATATATTGAAACACAGTTACTAAAATAAAATATATATATATACCATACATATATGCTTTTTTTTTTTCTTTTTTTTCCTTTGAGGTACCAGGGCCCTGGAGATTGA
The DNA here is from genome assembly GCA_029593785.1 of Cabassous unicinctus. Classification (NCBI taxonomy): domain Eukaryota; kingdom Metazoa; phylum Chordata; class Mammalia; order Cingulata; family Chlamyphoridae; genus Cabassous; species Cabassous unicinctus. Next base: position 18,482 of record JAQZBX010015659.1, on the reverse strand, counting down.
ACCTGGGACCTTGTATGTGGGAAGCCAGTGCTCAACCACTGAGCCACATCGACTTCCCTGAGTTGGTTTTTTTCGTTTGTTTTGCTTTTGGTTTTTCAGGAGGCACCGGGAACTGAACCACAGACCTCCTCTGTGGGAGGCGGGAGCTCAACTGTTTGAGCCACACCCGCTCCCTGTGCTCCTTTCTCAACACATTAAATAATAATCCAATACATCAAAAATATAGGAAAGTTAAAGTTAAATTTTATTTTTTAAAGATATGTCAATGTGCAGACTATTGTTTATCTTGAATATGAACATTAACCTATGGTATGGTATTTGACAAGGCAACATGCATATCATGTTGGACATCTAATCAAGTTGATTTTTTTCAATTCAAGCTTATGGACCCCCTGAAATCTTTCCACAGACCCCTTTCCAGACCCCTTTCTGTGGACTCCTGGTTAAGAACCCCTGCTTTAAACCGTGCTTTTTAGGGTTTTTTTTTTGCTATTATAGGTAATATTTAATAAATTCGTGCATGTAAGTTTTTTACTTCTGTTACGTGATTTCTTTGGCCTAAATTATTTTCTTGGAATACAAACCAAAATGTTTATGCCTTTCAATGCATACTGCTGTGTTGTTTTCCTAAAGGATTGTAATACTTTGTAGTGCCACCAGCAGAAAGTGTTGCCTTCACTTCAGTGCAGCCTCACAAGCATTGAAATGTTATTACTTCAGTGCATTTAATTTAGATTTTTTTTAAATTGAAGAGGAACTTTATCTGTGTTTTATTATATTTACCGTGAAAATAGCTATAAACAAACATGATTTGAAGTTGCATGCTCTTACAGAATTGACTTGAAATTTTTTCTTTCACTTTTAATCAGGTGAAGGCAGAAGTTGTAAAAGAGGTGGCAGCCGCACGGCGGAAACAGCACCTTTCATCTCTTCAGTACTACTGTGCCCTCAATGCACTGCAGTATAGAAAGCGGGTGGCCATGATGGAGCCCATGATGGGCTTTGCCCAGGGACAGGTACGGGAGGCCCTTTACCCGAGGGATGGGATGAGCACAAAGCCAGGTGTGGAGGACGGCATGGCATTTTGATGCCATTTAGGAGAAACTGAAGCGTCATCATGTGCAGAAACACACATGAGTAACCTCCCTGGAATGTCCTGAGATTCAGCACTTGGAGGCTTCTAGTTGGGCTGGATCATCTTTAGCTGGGCTTTAGTCCGTAAGTTCAGGAAATGATGGCCTTGATCCCAGTCCTTCCTTGGGGAGGAGCCTGTATGGCCCTTTGTCTCTGAGCCAAAGGAAAGGCAGGCCCGGCCCAAGAAGGAGAAGCTTGCTGCTCAGGTGGGTAAAGCTAGGCTTTTACCTAGGGTTCTGCCCATGCCTTGCCTCTTCCCCCCCATTTGGTGGTCTACTGAGTTTTTGTCTTGAGAGAGGGTCCAGTTTAAGGATGGGGATTTTACTTTTACAGCACCATTGTGGTGGGGACAAGTGTCTGTGAATGTGAGGCTAGTGGCACCACCTTCTCACCTTCTATCCCTGCCCTGAATTAGCCCTACTTCGTTTGACTCCAAAACTTCACTTTGGCATATGAAAAATACACCCTAGAATCTTCTTTCAATTGATGATCTAGGAAAAGAAAGCGATGTGAGGAAGCAAAATGTTGATAAGAAAAAAATCACTAACTTTTAAAAAACTTCCACATGTGAGCCTCTATTACTTTTATAATACATTTTTAAAAATATATTTTTTATATATTATATATTTCATTATTTCAAAAAAACACAAACACATCAGTTTCATTCAGGGAGAAGAGGAACAAGAGAACATCTTTAAAAATCCAAGCTGTCTTCTTAGTATGGTTGTTACATTGTTGGATAGGTGATGACACAAGTCAGCTTATGCCTTCAGAGATAACATTTAAGACAATATAATCTTTCTTAGTTATCTGCATGATGCTGCGGTCCAGCAAGGAAAACCAAAGCCTAGTCCTGTCCAGCTGTGGGCTTCAGCCCTCAGCAAATCCTTGGGAACTGTCCAGCTTCCTCCTAATGGGCACTTGTGTCTCAGGTATATGCTCACCCATCTCTGTGGCCCTCACTTTTCTCCTTCAGTTAAGTATTACTTGTCTGCCCTGGTAGATGTCCTAGCTTTCTTAGAAAATACCAGTCCTCCCCTTGTTCTCTTTAGTTAATACCTCCTGACATGTCTGTCCTCCCAGGAGTGATAGTCCTTGGCTTTCGAGCCTGTAAACCCTACTCGGGCAGAGGGCCTGGGGTCAGAGAGGTCGGCCCCAGAACTACAGGCAGAGCCAGGATCCTGGTCTCAGAACGATGAACAGCTCTAGGCTGATCTACCACTGCTTGGGGCACTTGGTTGCTAACAGGAGGGTCCTGCAAGGACAGGAGGATGGGTTTGCTACCAGTTGGTTTCACTCTGTTTCATAGCCAAGGACTATACCACTTTTCCCAGCCTGGATTTCTCAAGTGAGTGTTGCTGGTCACAAGGGTTGAAGAAGAGGCTGTGCACATGCAGCCCCTTTGCCTAGGCAAACAGAACAGAGCACACTTGACTTTGTTGGTTGTCAAGATGGCACTTCTCATTTTTTATATGAACAGTATGGAGTTGTCAGTACACAAGACCAAATAGTCTCTTACTCTAGATTTTTAAAATCTTAATGAAAACTGTAGTACCTTCTTTTAGACAAGTTTGTTGTCTAGCACCATGAGTCTTTTGGATGATTCAGAATACACTCTCCTTCTGTCTTATTAGCCCTTTTAAATCAATGTTTATTGAGTACCCAACATTGTTAGCTAATGGTTTTATGACCATTGAATTTTCTGTGGTTCATTGAGGCCCACTTACTCTATAGATGATGTTCCAATTTCTCTATAGATGATGTTCCAATGAATCAGGCTTTTCAGTACCACCCACCTTGGTAGAGGTGAGTTGACTCCACTTCTGCCTTCCCTGGCTCTTGTTAGACAGGTTTTCAATTAAGTCATGATTCAGTCCCCATGCCTGTGAACAAACCAGAGTTTCATAATCATTTTATGAGCACACAAAAATGAAATTTGTGATATTTACAGGATAAGTACCATGTCATATGACTGTGGAAGCCAGTATCTTATCCTTTCCTTCCATCCATTCATTAATTCATCAGATGTTCTTTCAGGAATTGTATGGGCCTCTGCCCTAAAGAGGTTATAGAATAGTGGAGGAACTAAGACATGGCCTCACAGAATAAATCGCAAAGGAGTTCAGGGAGGAGGGAGAGAGGAGGTGCCACCAGGATGTTGTGCCTTTAGAAACGCAAAATGTTCATTTAACAGCTTTGATGTTTAACATTTCTGGGATTCAAAACAGCATTTACATTGCTAAACTCTGTATGATTCAAAGATCATGGGGCCATAACATCTTGCATGTATTACCTTGGATTAGGATAATTACAATCATCTGTGTTTGTACTATGAAAACCAAGGACACTGGTACACATGCTTCCCTAGGGTATCTGGAGAACAGAAGGAAGGCGGTCACCCACTGAACTACTCAGAGTGAGCAGATTTCTACGCTCATAACCCAGGGCAAGGTCAGCATCCAGATTAGACAGATGAGCTGGGGTGATGCGAGAGAATACCCAAGTGAAGCTGAAAGTTTTCTCTCCTTTTTCATGACCTAGGCTCATTGTTACCTCTCAACAATTAGGCATGTAACATGGAATAGTTCAGACCCAATATTTAGATTTTTAAAAGTCATGATCATAAGAAGAAAAAGAAATTTGAGCTTTTCAGGATGGAATGGTTGCAGATGTCAGTAATGAACAGAGATACCCTTCTTCCTTTCTCTCCTGTACCCCTACCCTCCAAAGTTTGTCAGGGGACCCACACTTTCTAAGAAGTGAATGTATAGGAGTCACAGGAAGTAAGGGATTCCTTCTGTTGGCATCCAGAAAGCCAGCAACTGTAGTTTGTCTTCAAACTGCATAATTCTCAGGGTTCCTAGATGCCACATTCCCTGGAAAGATCACAGAACATTGGAGATCAGGAGGGACCTTGCGTGCTGAGCACCTATGAAGTGCCAGGGCCCCACTGCGTCCCTTACGTATATAATGTTGGGGTTAGAAGTGGCTTCTAAGGACCTTTAATTAACCCAGGTTTCCTGCGATATCAGCCATGTCACCTCCTAGCCAGTCTGTGTTGAGGTGCATGTGGCTCGGACAATGGGCCCATCAGGTGGTCATCTGCTTTTTCTTTGAGAACTTCATGCTGCACTACCTCTGGTGCTTATCATTTCTTTTTGAGGCTGTGCCTTAGTCTGTCATTTGTCACATACGTTTTTAGCTTCTGGAGATAAAAGGGTGAGTAAGACCTAATCTTTGCCCTCAAGAAACTCACTATCTAAAATTCACAGCAGTAAAAAGCTGATGAAAATAATATAAAAAAACAGTTATCAACAATAATAATTATTGAAGCACCTCGTATGTACCATCCACTTAACTTACACTGTTCCTGATGTTTACAGCCTTTCAGCAAGATAGCTAGGTATCGATGTCCCCATTTTACAAACAGACTCAGGACATTAGGAGGAGCTGTCAGCCGGGGAGGTGGAGGCTCTGGTAGAGATGCCACAGCACAGTAGGTCGGGAGAAGTCAATAAGCCAGAGTCAGCCACCTCTTGGGGTTGGTCTCACATTTAATGAATTCATTGGGCACCTTGTCCTAGGTGATTTTCAGAATATCATAATTATATCTTTCAGATTAACTTTTTTAAGAAAGGAGCAGAGATGTATTCCAAAAATATGGACAAGTTTTTGTCCTCTGTTGGCGACATGGTTCAAAGGTAAGGCTGTACTCTGGTTTGGATCTTCTGTGTCTTTTGCTCTCCTACTGAGCCAGCCTCTCTGGGAGGCAGGGAAGGTGTGGACTGTAGAGGGTCCCACTGAGCCCATCCATGAACTCTGAGAAGCAGCTTCTGCACTTTAGCCACTGCAGTTTGTGACTGTTTGTGGTATGCAGTTCTGTAGTCCCTGACCTGTGTGGAGCCCAGAGTCCTATCCTTTACATTAAAAACTATATAACAGGTTAAAATGTCAGCAGGGCTACTTCCCCGCTAAGTTCACATTTGTGTTCTTAGGGTCTCCTTTTGTTAATATTCAAGCTTTACATGTTGTAAGCATTTGAGTCCAGTTTTGATTTGCTGTGGATTTAGCAGAGCTCTTTGCTTTTTTTCCTCTGAAAACTAATGGAGACAGCAGCCAGAAGTGTGCTACACCTTCCAAGAAACTCTGTCACATTAATTTATAACAGATAAATTAAATTGAATTAATTTGACAAACTGCAATTCAGCCTTGAAAATGCTTGTATTTGAAAAAAAAAAACAGTATCACTGGCTCAGACTGCCGTCCCCACACTCAGCTGACACTGTGGCTTCTGTGCCTCCCCTTGCCTCCTGGCATCAGCTCCCACGATAGGGAGCCATGTGGAGATCACAGGCACAGCACCAAGCTCATTTTATTAAGAGCTCAGACAAGTGATGGCTTGAGTACTTCTCATGATTTCTGGAGTATAGAAAGGTGTCTTTTTGTATCATACTTGATAAATAAAGCATGGAAATAGGAGTATAGAATTTGATTTCCTGCCGAAGAAAAGAGAAAGTTGCTTATATTCTTGGGTATGTTGTACTTTAGAATACTTTATGAAGGCCATGTGGTGGGATTTATCTAGGCAGAAATCTACCTAAAATGATCTGAAAATAAAGACTAAATCCCAAGAAAAACTAGTGCTGAACCTTCATACAAACACAAGGGGAGACTTGTAGTTTATGAAATCATATAATCCTTCTTGAAAGTCACTGGGCTGTTTTTTTCCTCACAGCTGGCACCAGTGTGAATGATGTAGGTTAGATTTATATTTATGCTAGAAACTATTTGTGAAACCTGATTTTGGCTTCCTGGCTCTTAATTTGGTTGTTTAGCCCCTGGGAATGTTAGGAGAAAGTAAAATAAGAGTGTAAGTCACCTCTTTCTCACTTGTTTCTCATCCTGCTTGAACACTCAGAATTCTGTGGCTTTCAGAGTTTCTGGAGAACCATCGAAGCTTCAAATATTTTTCCTGTACTAGGTATTTTTTTATTAATGGATGGCGGGGTGTTCGTGCCCCCATTTCTGGGACACCATAGTGCATTCTTTCTGCAGATTCTAGAGCCTATGTTTTCTCTCCTCACCAGTGCTTCCATAAGCTACTATTAGGCTACCAGAGGGCTGGACCAGCTGTCCTGACAGGACCACGACCCAGGACACACTGGCTATATGGCCTTTACCCCATGGGTTGGGTTTAGTTCTGAGTTGTCCCTCCGCTACCTGACAAGGCATATTTATTTACAAGGATACCAGACAGCAGTAATGAATGACTGACCTAACACTTTCTGTCTCAAGCATTCAGGTAGAACTGGAAGCCGAAGTTGAAAAGATGCAGGTGTCCCAGCAAGAGCTCCTTTCTATTGATGAATCTGTTTATACTCCGGACTTCGATGTAGCTGCACCACAGATCAACAGGAACCTCGTCCAGAAGGCTGGCTACCTTAATCTTAGAAGGTGAGAATGGCATTGCCTGCCTCTTCTTCTAGAATCTCTTTACCTAGCAGGTGGCTGGAAAACAATCTCTCAAGTGCCCATTAAAGCTGACGGGTGGGGGGTGTGGGAGATGGGGAAGAACTCCCACTATACCACACTCCCATCCACAACACAGGAAGCCTCTGAACCCAGATCCCAAACTGCATAGAGAGATGGGGTATGTGAGTAAATACCCTGTGCCATGGACTTCAGGACACTGTAGGGCACCCCTGTCCCTGGTCACCATGGCCATTTGTAAACAGACTACTCTTAAGTGCGTTTATCTTGAACTACTGAGAGTGACCCCATCTCCTTCTTCCTTGCCAGTTGGCACAGGTGCAAGCAGTGTGCTAGAGACCTCCCACTGAAGCAAGAGTCTGAGAGCTAGAAAGCTTTTAGATTCATTTAGAGCCATATAGATTGGCTCACATATTTAACACTCATGTTTTGAACTGCCCATTTTGAATTAAAGGGGTGATAAGCAATTACTTTTAAGAGCAGAGGATATTATCATGGTGTGGTAATGAAGAGACCTGACTTTATTATCAGCCCTAGTTGGGCCGAGCCTCAATTTCATCTGTAAAATGGAGCTAATAATTGCACCTACCTCATAAAGTTATTTTACAAAGATTAAATAAGTTAATTCCTAGCAGGTAATAAGCACTCAAATGTTAGTCATTGCCATTTTTTGGGAATTATTATAACTATTGGGACAGGAAAGCCAATGCATTGCTACTTAGTAAATATTGAATCTGGTAAATGTATTTGATGTCCCCCAAGTACAAGATATAAAGGCGACTTACCAACTGTTTTCTTGATGGGGTAGAGTCCCTCAAAGTCTGTAAACAACAATTTTTGAAATCACAAGCTCAATGTTCCCCTTTAGTTTTGTAGAACTAGAAAAGTCCACAAGTTTCTGGTGTTACTTGCCAGCAACTAACTGAGTTTTCCTCCTATAAGCAGCCCACAAAGCAGGAATAACTTCCCCCTGCAGCAAAACCCAATCTGGTGTGGGCCTCCAGGATTCTGGCTGTGTGCTGTGGGCTGAGGCTACCCTGAGTTCTCTACCTAGATTTACAGCTGTTCAGCTCCTGTGTTGAGGTGATCTTAAGGTTTTCAGTTCCTCCTAATGGGGATGGACTAATTCTAGTTGTAGATATCGGGTTTAGGAGTGAATATGGCTGCAGTGGGGTAGGCATAGCCTGCCCATGTATCTGGAATTGGCCTTGGGACAGGTGTCTTCCATATGAGCAGAGCCCACAATCTCCTAGAGCTTTCAAGCTAAATTGTTCCTCTTCTGCTACTCTTTTTGCTTATTTTCAAAGCAGTTTTCTTTTAATATAAAGAAACTCATATTTCTAAAATGCCAATACCCACAAAGAGGCAGCAAGACTTTGAAATGCACTCTTGCTTCATGGTACTAATGGGTTTTTCTAAAACAATGTCTACAGTAAAACAGGGCTGGTCACCACCTCCTGGGAGAGACTTTACTTCTTCACCCAAGGCGGGAATCTCATGTGTCAGCCCAGGGGAGCAGTGGCTGGAGGTTTGATCCAGGATCTAGACAACTGCTCAGTGATGGCGGTGGATTGTGAAGACCGACGATACTGTTTCCAGATCACCACTCCAAATGGAAAATCGTACGCCTCATGGGTTTTATTTGGGAGGAGACCAAGTGTAGTGACTCCACCCTGGCCAAGGGCTTCCTAGCTCATTCCTGTGTGCCAGCCCTCCATGGGAGAGGCCCATTCTGGGTATTGTTGACCTTTTGGGAGGATGGTTTTATGTTCTCTTTGAGTAAGCACACGTGACCCATAAGGGAGTCAACCTGCCTTACTAAGGTGCCCTAGTGAGGATTTGTGTGACTTTGGAGAAGAGATAACCTGTGTGTGTAAAATAGTGACAGAAATAGTTGTCAGCATAGATTCTCAGAGAGAAAGGCTGTGGCAGCTCCTAACCTATTCCTAAGCAAGCATTTGTATTCATATTATAGTGGGGACAGGATGAGGGGAATAGATAATGAAGACCTGCCCGAGAAGCAAGTTTTTCCAGCTGAAACAGAAGATGTGGACAGCTCCTTCAGCTGCAGCAGTTTCATTGTTCCATGCTGTTCCCACATATCCCCTTGTACCTCAAGGGTCCAGAAGAGGTTGTGCTTTAAAAAATGGCAACCTTGATGTTACTCACAGTGGATCCTCTCTCACTTAGAGCAGGGGTTTTCAAACTGAGCTCCAAAGAGTTTAAGTCCCATGGAAATGCTTCAGCTACTCTACTTGTATTTGCTTTCAATATTAGGGTGTTGAGTAAGATCCTATTTCATCAATAGGGTGTTTAGGGTAGGGTGGGGAGGCAGTGTTGGGACGGTGTTGAATGTCTCTTTCCCCAGATTGGCAGAGCCGTTTCAGCTCTCACCCCTCTTCCTTCACTGATGAGACCTAGGAATGAAGATGTTTGTATTCTAGTCATGGTGCTGTGCAGTTACTTAACTCCTCTGGGCCTCAGTTTCCTCATATACAAAATAAGGATAGGATTTATGTCCCCTACCTCCCAGAGGTGATATGAGGAACCAAGGAGCTAGCAGGTGTGGAATCCCTTAAAAGTGTTAAGGCCTTCACAAAGGTAAGGCAGTAGTATTTTTATCATAGTCCCTGGCCTTCCACGTACAGATTTTTCAGTTCCTGCAAAGGAGTGGAGCAGTTGCCAAGTCCTGGTGTGGTTGGGCAGGAATCCTGGTTGCCCTAAATAATCCAGGAGGGGGTCAACAAGGATGCTTCTAGCAGAATCACAGACTTGGGCTAGAAGGTCTCAGAGTCCAACCTTCTCAATTTATAGATGAGAAAGCTGAGGCCCAGTGAAAGGATGTGTTGGTCCAGGATCACAGTGAATGAGCCGTGGAGCCAGGCCCAGAGCTCTATTTTCTTCCCATCATGCTGCCTTCCTGCCCTTCCCTTTTGCACCCTAGCTGAGTTCAGTTTATGTAGGAGAATTCTCAGTCACTGAGATCTGGAAAGCACTTATTTAGATGTATTTTGTTTCAGGGGAATAATCCTCCAGGCAGAGAGCAAAAAGGAAAATGAAGAGGTAAAGATTTTGTTTATTTCACTTTATTTCTAGTATATGAGTGATTTTGGGATTCAGTATACTTTTTTTTAATGCCCTCTACAGTGGATATGTGCAATAAATAACATCTCCAGACAGATCTACCTGACTGACAACCCAGAGGTAATTAACACTGCCTGCATCTCAGACCTTTTCTCAATATGCAAGGTAAGTGTCCACCTCCTGGGACTGAGTGTGCCCTTCCTGTGGCTTTTAGGCAGTTGCGATCAAGTTGAATCAGACGGCTCTTGAAGCAGTGACTCCCATCACAAGTTTTGGAAAAAAACAAGAAAGCTTGTGCCCCAGGTAACTAAAAGACAAAGGTAAACTAGCTTTTGTGTAGCCTCAACTGTGTTAGGAATTTTACATGAGCTGTTGTTTAATCCTCACAAACCTCCCCAGGGGTGTTGTTGAGCCCCGTTGTACAGAAGCAGTAGCCATGATTAGGAAAGGCTGAATAGTTTGCCCATGTTCACACCATAGAAGAGGAGCAGAGCCAGGGTGCAAACTGTCTGATTCAATATCCATATCCTTTCCACTGGACTATGCTGCTGTAGTCTTAGCAAACAGAAAGAACTATATTGGGGATCCTGCTAGTCTGGATTTTGTATCAGCATCAACAAAGGATGTGTCCATATTACTGCCCAGGCCTTATCTGCACACATGCGATTTTTTCATATGTGCACTTAAATTTTGTATTTTCACATATTTCTATGTTTTTTATAATTTTTGCTTTTAATAACTACACACTCTTCCATTATTTATTATTAGCCTACTAAATATTTGGGTTATCTCTCCATCCTTTGTTTGCTGTTATCTGCACTATAGTCAACATCTTGATGCATACAGCTTTTCTCGTTTTGAATACTGTTTTAGGATATATTCCACCTTTGTCTTGAAGAGAGCTTCCATCTGGTTAAATAGTAGAGGACTGTGTAATTTGCCATGCTTATAAAAAGTATGGCATCAAAGGGTAAATTTATGACTATATTTGGAGGCCATCTTTTAATGGCATAGTAGAAAGAACTCCAGTTAGTGTTTTACAGATATTACCTAATGATTCCAGAAGGAAATCATTAGAAAGCTCAGAGTGGTTAAGTAACTTTCCAGATCTCACTGCTATGCAGTGTGGAAGCAGTGATCCCACACCTAGCATTGGGTACATGAGAAGGGATAGTAGAAGATAAGGCCAGAAAAGAGATTTGAGTCCAATTGTGACAGTCTGAGGTGCCAAGCTTAGGAGTAAAAGGCAGTGAAGCAGAATTGAAGATTTTGAGAAAAGGAGTGACTTATCAGAACCAGGTTTAGAAAGATTGCTCTGCAGCTAGAGGATATATTGGATAGGCTGGGTAGAAAGACACATCAGGATGTTGCTGTAGTAGCTGTGAAAGAGAACATGAGAACTGGAACAAATGTTGTAAAAATGGGAAAGAGGCAACAAGTCTGAGAAACAGTTCAGTGCTATAATTTAAGGATTTAACAGTTTTTGGATGAGGTGGGTAGAAAGACACATCAGGATGTTGCTGTAGTAGGAGCTATGAAAGAGAACATGAGAACTGGAACAAATGTAATAAAAATGGGAAGGAGGCAACAAGTCTGAAAAACATTTCAGTGCTATAATTTAAGGATTTAACAGTTTATATAAGTAGCATGCTTAATAAGTACAGTTGCCAGGAAAGCACATAAGAATGGAAATGGGAAATAAAGATCCCTCAAGTGGGGGTTAATCTGTTAGTCTTCTCCTGGATAAATGTGCTTATTTTTTCTAGTTTGTAAAGCCACAGGAATGTTAGGCACCATGGAGAAAACGCTGAGTTGGAGTTAGGAGACCTGGGTTCAAGTACTAGCTCTGCCTTGAACACAGCCAGATGTCCTTGCATAAGTCACTCAACTCTGGGCCTTCGTTTCCTCAACATTGGGAAATAAGGAAGTAATTAGGTGACCTTCAAGGCCTCATTCAGCTCTAATATGTAATCATTCAAGGGTGCTGATGTAAAAATTTAATTACTGTTAGTAATCAGAAGATGTGACTGGTTTTCTAAATAGGTATAATTTGCAGCTCGGATTCAGTCACAATCATTCAGTGCCTATTTTTTCTCCCTAACATTAGGAAAATCACTAAGTAAATCACATTCTTAGAAAGGACCCCACAGAAGGAACACAGAAGAATCTTTGAAAAATGATTCTAGCCAGCCAGCTGAATCAACCCAAGAGATTGGAAGGGCGATAGATTTGGCTGCCAGAACCCAGAGCTGCAGGAGGGAAGGAGTTCTATCTCTCTTAGGATCAACTCTTTAAGAATGAAAAAATGTTTTGATGACAGTGGGGGAAAAGCAGCAAAGAAACTGTGCTCTTGGGAACAAACTGCCATTTATTTTTAAGCATGTGTGGCCTTTCCTCATTCTGTAGTTATTACATATCTCACATGTATTCGTTTATCCAGCCATTCAAACATTTGTTGAGCATCCACTATGTGCCAGCCACTAGGGTAGGTTACAGCTCCTGCCATCATGAAACTATAGTGGGATAAGAGAGGCAAAAAGTAAACAAATAGTTAAAATGAAGAAAAGAGCTATGATGGTCATGATGAGGGTGCTGTGAAGGAAAATAAAGAGGAGCCATGAGGGCCTGTCTGTGGAGATATTTAAACTGAAAATAAAAGATGAGAAGTAGCCACTCTTGCAAAGAGCCAGAGATAGTGCATTCCAGAGAGGATTATGGGGGCTGTGGGGCAAAAAAGAGCTTAGTGCTGAACTGAAAGGAGGCCAGTGTAATCTACAGTGGTAGGCAAAGGGAGATCATGATCCAAGATAAGGCTGGGGAGGCAGGCAGGGGCAGATCATGGAAGGGTGCTGAGACACGTGTGTGTGTGTGTGTGTGTGTGTGTGTGTGTGTGTGTGTGTGTGTGTGTGTGTGTGTGTGTGTGTGTGTGTGTGAGAGAGAGAGAGAGAGAGAGAGAGAGAGAGAGAGAGGATCCACTTTACATTTTTCCAAAATTGGCTCTGGCTGCTATGGAGAAAACATTAGAGCTGGGCAAGCAGAATATCCAGTTGAGGAGGCTGGAGCAGCAGTCCAGGTGAAGATGATGGTGGCTTAGGTCAGCATCGTGGCAGAGGAGGTAAAAAGTCACTGGATTTGGGACTGTAAGCATAGGTCAGTGTAGATAAATAAAACCTGTAGGCTTGAGATATGTGAGATGATGGAGCAGAAGGAAAGGGACAGATCAAAGGATGACTACAGTCTGGGTTGAGTACCTAGGCAGATGGTAGATTGTTTAGAGATACAAAGAAGAGTTGTTGATGGGAATTAAGAGTTCAGTTTGGATACGTTAAGCAGAAAGGCCCAATGAGATGTCAAGTGGTCAACAGATGATACAAATCTGGAGTGCAAAGAAAATGCCTAGGCTGGATATGCATTGGGAACTCATCAGCTCTAAAACGGAAGTAGAAGACATCATCTAGGGAGAGAGTGTAGAGGAATAAGTGACATCTACAGCAGAATCCTAAAGAACTCTGGTATTTGGGGTCGGGAAAGGTAGGAAGAAAACCTGTAAAATGTGGTACCAGCAGAAACCAAGAAAGAAGAGTTTCAAAGAAGAGAGGTCAATTATAATAGATGGTTTACATCATGTCACTCCTCTGTTCAAAAAGCCTCGGGTGGCTCCCTGTACTGTAGGGTCAAGTTCGTCAGGCCCTCTCTAACCTGGACCCCACCCTATTTTGATTGTGTTAACTCCACTTCCTCAAATCCTCAGGGAAGCCAGAATCTTGGACTCTCTTTCTCCCCTCTAAGCTTCTGCTCATACCATCCTCCAGTGCTTACCACTTATAAAATTATACCCCTCTCTTAAAGATTATAGAATCAAATAGCAGATGTGATTTTGCCATTTTGGATTGCTGAGAGACAGTGTGACATCATGGGAAAGCATTTTCCTGACAGTGGGGAGACCTCAGTTAACCTGGCTCACCCACCAAATAATTGAGTGCTGTTCAAATTCTTCAATTTCTCTAGAGGCTTCAGTTTACATTTTTGGTAATAATGGAGTTTAAACTAAATGGTCTCCAAGGTCTCTACTTACAGTGACTGTCCACAAGTCTATGTATTGTGTATCTATCCATATTCCATTCAATATAATTATTTGTCAAATTGCTGTTATAAAGTAGCTCCATACGATATATCCAGTTATTGGCATGTTTGAGAAATCTGAAAACATGGACATACAAAATATCAAATGAACAAAAAGACACTTGAGAACTTCCTATGTGCCAAACAATGTAAAATCAAAATATTATGATATTCTTTGCTCCTCAAAGTTTATACTGTGAAGAAAAGAGAAAGTGAAAAGTGAAACTACAGTTCTCTCACACTGCAAGAGAGGAACCTGCTGGGACATGATTCATTGCTATACAAATGGTGCACTTTTAACACACCATGATCTCAATAGCAGCCTTTGTGGGTACAGTGCTCAGCTGAGGAGGCACACAGAGGTACAAGACTGTCCCTGTAACTTACTGGAAAGTACCATAGGAGTTCAGGGGAGGAAGAGAAGTCCAGGCTAGTCTGAAGTATGAGAGTGTTCGTTGTGCAGCAGAGTTGGGATGGAGACAAATGAGGAAAAGCATGTGGTATGTTTGGGGACCAATGTAGCTCTAGTGGAGTGTGCCTGAAGGGAGTGGAGAGGGAGAAGGACTGGGAGGCTCTAAGACAGGGGTTCTTAACCTTTTTTGTTCCACGGACCCCTTACTAAGTCCACACTATACTGTGTATTTATTTAATAAATACATCACACCTGCACCAACATGTCCCCAGAAGAATAATTTTTTTTTTTTGAATTTCAACTCAAGCTCACAGACCCCTTGGTAAGAGCCCATGCTCTAAGAGAGGACTAGAGCCAGACTGTGATTGAATGCCAGACCAAAATGTTTTATTTATTCAGCAAATACTTGTGAGTGCCTACTGTGTGCCAAGTAATAAATATGACTTAGCTCTGGCCCCTGCCTTCAAAACCCTCTTATAGGGAGAAAGATAAAAACAGAATATTATTGTGTAATACAGTAAGTGCTGTAACACAATATAGAATGGTGTGCAGCAGACCTAACTGTAGGAAGCAGAGAGATTTGAAGGCTTTTAACCAAGGACATGAGGACATGAATGAAGTCTGAGGAAGAATCATTTGTAGAATAGTTTCAGGGATTGGTTGAAATCATCTCCCTTGTATTTCTATTCATTAAAGTCACATCAACATTTAAAATTCATACATTTCATTTTAAGGGCATAAGGTTAAAAGGGATTTGTTTGATTTTTTTCTCTCTTATTTTACACTTTAGCCAGAACCTAAAAGTTTCAGAGATGGAAAATGACAAGATTGTCCCCAAAGCAACAGCCAGTATTCCTGAATCTGAACAACTGATTGCACCTGGAACACCTATTCAGTTTGATATTGTACTTCCTGCAACAGAATTCCTTGATCAGAACAGAGGGAGCAGGTATGGGCTAAGGGAGATTATCTTTGGGAGAAATGAAAATAAATTTGACATCTCGAGTCCCCATCCAACTGCAAAGACCGGTGTCATTCTGACTTACAGTTCAAGTGTTAAGTGTGATTTTAGCTTAAGCTGTCATGATTGACTCTGGCTATCCCGCTAGGCGTATCAACCCTTTTGGTGAAACTGAGGATGAAACATTTCCAGAAGCAGAAGGTAAGTGGCTAGTTTGGTATTCTTACTCTTTCCCTTGTGCAAAATAAAATTAAGATGTGAAATCTTGTTGTGGAGAGCTATGATGTGAAATATGAATTGAAATTATGACCTATGGGTTTGTTCTCTGAAAACTCTTCAGGACACATTCAGTGATGGCAGGCAAATTGAGGGGAAGTTGATTTTCTACAACTGTTTCACCATTAGCCATACCCATACCCATTTTTTAGCTCCTGCATAGAAATGCTGCCAAATCTAAATCTGGTATCACATTACCTCAAAAGCAAATTCAGAGGATAAAACAGTCACATTGAAATGTAGTCTGGGTGAGTCATGAAATATTATGCTATTTCATTTTAGAAAATCAAGAGCACAACTCAGTTCTTGAATTTGAAGATGACATGAATAAATGGTATTTAAGTTAAATTCAGATTTTGTTAGATTTGTTGTCATTTTCTTATAATGCACAAAAGAACCTACTCCATAAAGCTGATCATAACCTACTACATTCAATAGGGAAGAATATGCATTCTCAGCCAAGGCAATTTACTAATTAGAAGTGCTGGAAAGACCTCATTTTAATACAGCGTCGTAACTGGAGTCTGAATGAAGCTCCACTTATTTTAAAAGTAGAGCTTGAGAATTGGCGCTAAAAAATGGTTTGATGATGTTAATAGGCTATATCTTAAATCTGGCTCTCTCCAGTTATAGCAAGTTGACCTTTCAAATATTTTGTATTAGAGGACAAACAGCATTGATTATACTTTCAAACAGTCCACACAAAAAACAATCTTCATAGGGGATTAAACATTTATAACAGTTATATCAGTTATATTTTGCTAGTGAATTTTTAACCCTTAAATTATCTCTAGAGGAAGTATCCTGATAGGGAGGGCAAGTGAGGAAAAAGTGGGTTTCTCAGTTTAATATAATGGGTAAGTGAATTACTGTTTTTCCAGGATGTAAATGTTTAAAACATTCTTCATCAAAAGTGAAGACTCTTCTAGTTATGTTTGCTGTTGCTCAGTTTTGTCAGGGTATATGCCATTATCAATACTAGCAGCTCAGAATCAAATAAGCAAATTATTTTAGTTTGAGATCTCTATTAGTTTATGAAATATCATTACTGCCCTTTAATAATAAAATGTATGAATTGAATGAGACCCAATACTTTAAGAGTGGGTCAAAGTATTGTCTGGTGAAAACTTTCTTGCTTTCAGGGACAAAGAAAGATGCATACACTGTCACTTACATATAGTCACTTATGATTTTAGTTCTGGAAGGATGTTCATCTTGGTACCGCCATCTCATTTTACATGTGAAAAAAAAAGAGGTGCCTTTCTAGTCTATAATGAAGTAGTTCCAAACATACTGACAAAATGTTAGCAGTCAGTAGAAGATTCAGAGCTTTGGCAATTGGGTTTATAAACAGAGTATTGAAAAAAATGAAAGCAAGCAAAACATGAGGTCTTCCACTCTTCTCAGACCAGCATGTCAGACACTGGTATGCAAATCAACAGCAGGCAGGAAATGTGAGCCTCAGCAGAAAATGTTCTCTTTGCAGATTCTCTTTTACAACAGATGTTCATAGTTCGGTTTTTGGGATCAATGGCAGTTAAAACAGACAGCACTACTGACGTCATTTATGAAGCAATGAGACAAGTATTGGCTGCTCGGGCCATTCATAACATCTTCCGCATGTCAGAATCCCATTTGATGGTCACCAGTCAAACTCTGAGGTACATTCAGTTTCATTTCCAGACTTTCTTACAGCTTCATTTGATTCCCCTCTTAAGGCACATTAGCCCATCTGGAGTGGTCATGCTGGAGTATTTTGTCGGCTTGGATTAAATGAAGATGCTTTTTTTTTTTCTGCCTCCACCCCTTTTTACATTTTGATTTTATAAAATAAATAGGATAGAAGATGCTCCCTTAAAGACAAGAGCTAATGTCTTTAGAGGTTCAATGGTGGGTAAATATATCTGCTCATAAAGATGTCATCACTCTAGAGTTTTTCTATATTATATCTCAGAGCTTGAACATCAGAAGTTTTTGGTTTTTTCATTTTTTAAGAATACTGTTTATAAAAATTAACATTGAAAACAGATGATGGAACTGCCTAAAACAATTGGACCACGTGCAAGGAAAGGACAATCTGATTCACTTATTTGTTGGAAGGGTCAAAATAAAGAGGCCAAGCAACATTAATTACATGAATTGGATGACTTGGGATTTCAGGTAATAAGATACACATAATGATAAATGACTGTCAGGTCATAGTTAAGAACATAAGTGTATAAAGAGCTGGGCTGCTCCAACACTGTAGTCACTTGAAACATTGCTAGTCTGTATCGAGATGTGTTAGTGTAAAATACACACTGGATTTCTAAGACTTCACCCCCCGCCCCCTGAAAAAAAGTATGCAAAGAATCTCAATATTTTTTATATTAATATGTCAAACTGGTAATATTTTAGATATTTTGGATTAAATAAATTAATTTCAATGGTTTCTTTTCACTTTTTAAAATTATGGCTGCTAGAAAAATTTAAAATATGTGTGAGGCTCACATTCAATTTCTGTAGGAGAGTACTACTTAGAACCCAAATGTCTAGGTTTATTCCTGACTTTGGC
Organism: Cabassous unicinctus; assembly: GCA_029593785.1. Lineage (NCBI taxonomy): Eukaryota > Metazoa > Chordata > Mammalia > Cingulata > Chlamyphoridae > Cabassous > Cabassous unicinctus. The sequence goes on along the minus strand of JAQZBX010015659.1, from coordinate 449 downwards.
ATTTATTTGTTGTGACCTTGAAGCAAGTCATTTAACTTCCATGCCTTGGTTTCTTCAGCTATAAAATGAAAATAACTATATCCACACCCCATAGGATTGTCATGAAAAATAAATGAGTTAATATATATAAAACACAATGTGACTGCCACATGAAAAGTGCTCAATAAATATTAGCTTCAAAAAGCTAACCAGGAGTTCAACAAAGAATAGAATAGAATTTCTTCCAAATTGATTAAATCAGTCCTTTTCATTTGTTATGAACTTTATCCTGAGAATAAGGGTCTTATGAATAAAACATTATAAATTGGGGAGCAGATGTGGCTCAACCAGTTGAGTGCCTGCTTCCCACATGGGAAGATCCCAGGTTCTGTTCCTGGTGCCTTCTGGTTGGGCACTGGCTTTCCACATAGGAGGTCCCAGGTTCAATCCCTGGCCCCAGTCTCTCAGGG
>JAQZBX010015658.1:0-37338 GCA_029593785.1 Cabassous unicinctus | reverse complement strand
ACCCGAGTGTGCTAATCACCCCATTATTCACACCACCTCCACGCCATAGCGCGTGTCACCACCACCTGAGCTCTGTTACCTAATTTCTGCCCCTCCGGCCAGCAACCGACTGCCTAGCCAATTATTAACCCAGCCTCACCGCCAATAGCATAGCGCCCCGTCACCCAACAACCCTATAAATGCTGCCCTCTTCCTCAATAAACGGCTTGTGCCATCAGCCTCGTCCCCGCAGCTTCTTCACTGCGCCGCCCCTCGCCCCGGATCCCCTCACACACCAGCCAGACCAACAGCACCGGGTCTCCTCTCCCACCCCCAGCGCGACATCACATATGATTCATTATTTATATTTCACTTCACCACATAACACAGCACCTAACAGATCAGATGGAAAATAAAAGTGTATGAAGGGGGGGGGAGGGTAGCTCAGTGTCCTGGTCCCAGGTTCAATCCCCAGTACCTCTCTAAATAAATAAATAAATACTGTATGAAGTTGAATAGGATTCCACGTTCATAACATTCCTAGAAGATCAGGAATTACTGTCCTCTTCACAGATGAGAAAACCGAATTTCAGACAAGTCACTGATTTTCCCACTATAATATGAAGTGAAAGATTTGAGAATAAACCCATAGACATCCACTAGTCAATAATTCACCAAACCTGGCTTCTCTTCAATAAGTTACAAGGAACATTTAGGCCATTTTCTCTCTCTTACTCACCTAGGGAACTAAAATACACAACTTTTAAATATTTCTCTTTCTTAAATGCATTACTCATTTATCATGTTTCTAATTATCATAATTCATTCAATGTTGAATTGGGTACACAACAGGTAAAATGGAAATGGCTTGAGATAGAAATACTGGGCTGCCTAAAAGAGAAAGAAGCACCCTTACAGAAGCAATTGCTTGTTTACAGCATTCACCCTTGACTAAGTAAAGAGAGAAATTACAAGAGCCATCTCTGAGCAGGAGCACCTAAAAGGAAGAATTCAATATAGCTCAAACTTTTGCTGGAGGAAATGGGGCATCCATGTTGGAAGCTGCTTTTTCCTTGATGACAGCTCAAAATGATCACTGTGATTAGAGCATAGACAATAGGATGCCTGGATTCAGACAAGAAACCCTGCCAGAGGGGAATTGTGTCTCAATTGGTCACATAGCACCAAACAAAACCTTTAAACCTGAAATATGAGTTAGGAGGAAAGAATTAAAAATAAACACTGATTTTATAGATATGATTTCAACGGTACACATTTTCCTATTACCCCCATAAAGTATTTTACTGATACCAAAATACCTCCAAGCCTTACATAATGTATGTGCGGCCTGGACACATTCACATATCCCCAAATCTTTGGCTCCCAGCAATATCAGCAATTCACCTCTTGCACATTGAAAAAATTTAGGGAATTACAACACCCCCAGAACTGCTGCCAACAAATTTACTGCCTCTGTGTTATTTGTAAATTGATTGTTTCTTCTTTGGCTCATGGCAAGTAGAGAATTGTACATAAATGCATGTATATTATATATCTATTCATAAAATTTATCATTAAGATTGACCTTTCCTCAGACTCAGAATATAATGATAGTACTTAACCAAGTATTATACATTGGATTTAATGTCTCCTCAAGCTTAATTTTTTTAAAATATTAATTTCACTAGCTCCATGTCAAAACTTCTCTACTTAAACATCTGCTTTTACTGAAACTGTTTGCCACCTGGCTTACTTCTTAAGATTTTAATAGACTCATTGAAAATCAAATTAGAGGTTTCTTTGGTTGTGCTTTAAGTATAACAGGTAGCTGTTGGCTAAAATATATCTCATTTATTTGTCTGGTCCTAACAATTTCATTTCATATGCATACCAAATTAATTATTTTTCAAATTAGGTATTGAAAATAATACCAAGGAGGCAACATTTTTCCTTCATTAGGGATTAATCTATATATTATTTTAAGTCTGCAACCAACCATTGAGCAAAACATTATTAAAAGCCAGATGGTACTGTTTTGTAAAACTGACATTTCTAGCCATATAAGTTAACAATATTTCCGAAAAGTAGGAGAAACAGACATAATTCTGTACTAGGCAATCCCAGTCCTGACACCCATTTTTCTACCTGAGAACAACAGTATCCAAACTGCAACCATTTGACAAAGGGAAACTCTCAAGGAGTGTGGAAGATCACAATCAGTTCAAAGCCAAAACATGAGGCCTTTTTCCTTGCCAACAAGAAAAAAACTTCCTATCACCACGGTACATTATTGAAGACATTTTATCAAGGTTGCCTCCTGGGTAGCCCAAAGAACAAAAACGCATCACAGCGAAGCTGCCAACAAGGCCGTGATGCAGAGTCACTTTGCAGGTGTCAAAACCTCAATCACAGAAAATCTGGACCAGTGGATAGGCCACATGAGAAAATGGATACCAAGAGAATACCAAGCAGCTGCTTAGTGCTGAGCTAAAGCCTGCTGATACCCACGGGGGAGGTCAAGCAAAACACTTGAAGAGCACGCTGACGCACAGCCTGAAACAATGTAACAAAGCAGAAGGCAGCTGGGAAACAACTGCTTGGAGGCACAGGCTTGTGTCTACAGAGGCGGGAGGGGGGTGGGTGGGGAATGCGGTTAGCAAACAGCAGCGCCAGCATCACAGAGGCTGCTTCTCTGAGAGCAGCAGGTACTTCCTGTGGCCAAATATGATTGCCAGGACCACATGGAAGTGGCTGATGGGAGGCACAGGCACACAAAGATTTACTGTGGCCTGAGATCACTGCTCACCAATACACCCAGGATGGAGAGATGAGTTGGGACAAAACCTGTCCCAGACCATGGGGTCCATGCCCTCTAGTCACCCTCTGCTATCCTTGGCTCCCAGGTAGCCAAAACCCTACATTGACATGGATCAAAGAAAAATCACCAGATAGTGCTCACTGTAGTGTCCTCGAAGGGAAAAGGAAGTGTTCGAGTTTACACCTATAAGTGTGACCTTCAGCTTTAACTCCTAATAATTATATCGCAGACGCATGCTTCCCAGCTACAGTCAGGAACCCTGTGAGAGTATTCAGATGTGTTCTCAAAGATATGTAAGATCGCTAGAAGAATTTTTAAATTTTATGTTTTTATGTATATCAGGGGTGGACAGAATTTTTTGGTAAAGTGCTAAAGAGTAAATATTCTAGGCTTTGCAGGTCACGATGACTCAGCTTTGCATTAATAGAGGAATAGCAGCCATAGACAACACATAAATAAAAGGGCATGGTCGTTTTTTAAAAAAAAAACAGCCTGCAAGGTGAATTTGGCTCATAGGACTTAGTCCCAACTCCTGATTTAGATGATAATCCAAAACACACACACACACCCCTATATTCTACCACATGACTTCTGAGACTGCATTTATGGTTGAGTTGGCACCAAAGAGCATTACTCTCATTGTCAAAGGTAATGAGAATAGACTCAAAGTAGGGTTCATAGGTTTCATGGGCATCTGTGGGCTCCCCCTCTTGCCCCTCTCCTACTAACAGATCCCCTCTTTCTTCTGGTGGACCTATTCCATATAGCATGGGAGGGGCAAACCTGCCCACTCTTCCACTCAATGCGCAGCACACAGCCGAGGCCTGACCAAAGTCCCCCGGCACCCTGATCAGAAACTGTGTTTTATGGATGAGTTTGTGACCCAAGTCAAGACAATTAAGGCCCTCCCAGGGTGCATTTCTTGGAGTTAGGTACAAAATTCTTGGCTACCAGTGGCCATGACAGCCAGGATGGCCAGGCCAACACATGGAGAACAAATGAAGCCTCATTAGAGTTCTTGGAGAAGGGAGAAGTTCTACCTTCCCTGAACTGGGTTTATGTCACTTAAAACCAAGAATCCTTATTATGAAAATAAATAATATGCTAGTAAATATAAAGGCCCAAACCCAAAGTTTTTTAGCAATAGTTCAAAGTAATAATACAGGCATGCAAAAAGGGGGAAAGTAGGCATGTCCATACATCTCCTTTGACCCAAAACTGATCTACCTTTTGAGGGCAACTTTTCGTCGTCTCTTCTTTTCTAATCCACCCATATTTCTCTTCACCTCTATTCGTATCTTACTTTAAGCCCTCGTCACCACCGGGACTATAAATCCTCCAATAGAATCCTATATGGAATCCAATAATAGCCAACTTTCAGGTCTCGTTTTGGATTTTACCCTATTTCAGAGCATTCTCTAAAACTTATTGTGGAACACCAGGTCCTTCAGGATCAGGCTCCAACCAAAAACATACCTTGCAAGTTCATCTCTCTTCCCTCCCTCTCTCCACCCTCTCCTCCAGCTGTATGAACTACATGCACTGCATGGTACATGCCCAGCTCTTTGGACAGGAAGCCTTTGAACATGCTTTTCCTTTTTCTGCATTTTTTCTAAACATCCCTCCCTCCTTCTCATCTTTATTAAGCTAATTCTGATTTGCTTTTCAGGCATCAGTTCAGGCATAAGCTTCTCAGAAGTGCCTCCCGAACTGCTCCCCTCCCAGAGTGGATAAGTGCCACTCTTCTGTACTCACTTAGAATCATAAGCATGTCTCTATTTTAGAGGAACTGCCTGTTTACTTGGTTGCCCCCCCACACACCAGACTATAAAATCCTTGGTGTCCCCAGTAGCTAACACGGTACCTGACATAGTTAAGCATTGCAAATGCTTGCTAAAGGAATAAGGGGATGACATGAGCTGAAAGCATCCCACACTGATGCTTTCTCAGGAAATACACCTCTAAATAAAAATGACTTAATACTTTTACATCAAAGGCCCCTGCCTATGTGAGCAGATTTCCTGAACTTAAAATAAATGAAATTCAAATCTTTGCCCCAAACTCTGAATCAAATTATCATATTTTTGCACTATAATTTGCAAAAATAAGACTACTTAAAATGGTAAACATAACCTTACTTTTCCTTTCTTTCCCTCAGTTCCTAATAACAGTCGTTTCTGTCCTCTCAGATAAGTGCTAAGAATACACAACAAATCAATCTACAATAATATTACTAAATATTAACTCTTTTGGTTGACATGTCTTTAAGTACAATTGTCTCCTTATCATTTTTACTGCTTTCTCAATTTCCATTCACTTCCTCCCTTTGTAATAACAGTATAAATAACAGATAGAAATTAGTTCATGAGGAATACTAATGAATTAGCATCAACTGATGTAATTTTCTGGGAAGAAAAATCCTTAAAATACAAATAATTTTCTTTAAGTGACCCAAAACCAATAATATTTTACAAAAGAAAGCATTCGTTAGTTTTCATTTACTCAAGATTCTGAGGGAGAATGCTGTTCCAATTTTCAATAAAACTACAGCCAGTTTACTTGGCCTATTTCTACCAATTGCAGTTTATTCTGGTAAACTCTTTTGGAACACACAAATAGCTTGCAGACATACACAAAAGATTTTCATCTAATGCAGTAGGTAAGCTGCATGCAAAGCATTTACTCTATTTTTATATAGACTTCCAAAGATGCTTAAAGAACAAACAGTTGGGATAAGTTCAGGTTTGCGTATAAGTTTTTATTCAGGTTTAGAGAAAAAATTTAAAGTGAATAATAATCTTATCAACTTATGGCTTATACGAGGAAATCTTAGAACTTTTTCAATCAGTTCTCATAAATAATGATGATGGAAAAATAAAAATGAAAAATGAAATTTAATATGCATAGAATTAAAAATAAATTTAACTTTAAGTATCATATACATTCTATCTTAAATCTAGAAGATGTAGGATGTATATATAAAACTGCCTGATTTAATTAAGTCTACAAACACTATTGGACTTTGATTTAAAAAAAGAAAAAAATGCATAAATTCTCAGAATTCAAATAACAAATACACACAGATGATCATAGGTGTAATTATACTCTGTTAATAGCTTTTTTAAAAAGTCCACTCATGGAACTACTTTATAGCATACACTAAAAATTTAACCTACAATCAAAATATATCAAGGAATAAAAATACCAAAGAGCTACTTCTATAACAAGTTCAATTCAGAGAGCTTCCGTGTAACAATTTGTCTTGATTTCTACTCAAGAAAGTGCTCATCACTTGCCGTTATGGGTACATGTCATAAAAATAACAACCAAAACTATCCACCTTCCATTGCTGTACCTCTTTTACCCCCACAGAGCAAAAGTTCATCAAAACTGCCCAGTAATCAACCCTCCTCAATATCATAAAATGAAAGCACTGAATCATAAACAAGAAAGGGGGAAGTCCTTTTCAGGACAACCTCTCTTGATTTTATAAAAAGTTAATTAATGGGGATATCATATACATTTTTATTTTTTATTAGAGAAGTTGTAGCTTTACGGAAAAATCATGCATAAAATACAGAATTCCATTATACTACCCTATTATTAACACCTTGCATTAGTGTGGTACATTTGCTGCAATTGATGAAAGAACATTTTTATAATTGCTAACTATACATAATTATTAACTACAGTCAATGGTTTACTACAGTTCACTGTGTTGTACAGTCCTACATATTTTTAAAATTTTTATTCCAGTAATATATGCAGCCTTAAATTTCCCCTTTTAACCTAACTGAAATCTATATTTGACTGCTGTTACATTCACAATGTTGTGCTACAATCACCACCATACATTGCCAAAACTTTTGTATTATCCCAAATAGAAACTCTGTACAATTTAAGCATTAATTCCTCAATCCCTACCCCCACCCTGGCCCCTGGTAACTTATATTCATTTCTGTCTCTATGATTATTCTAATTATTTCATATCAGTGAGATCATACAATATTTCTTTTTGTGTCTTATTTCACTCAATATGATGTCACCAAGGTTCATCTATGTTGTCCCACATATCAGAACTTTCTTCCTTTTTACAGCTGAATATTATTCCATTGTCTTAATTCTTTACTGGAATTCTATATAAACGGAGGAGAGGGGAGAGAAAGAGCTGCCATTTTACCCTGCCATGTGAGAGAAGATTCCAGGATTGCCTGCAGCCACAGAAAGATAAACCCAAAGAGGCTGAGAGAGACGCTGCAGCCTAGAATCAGCCAAAACTGAAGCAAAGAGGCCTGGAGGAGAGTGGGGAGAGATAAGTCATATGCCTGATTGCCCACAGTTGAGCTAGGGGAGAAAGTAAACCTAGAGGAGACGGCAGAGACAAGCCACCATTTTGCCTTGCCATGTGGCAGGAGTCCAGGATCACTATCTGCCAACCTTTGGTGAAACAGCATTTCTGATGGTGCCTTGATTTGGACATTTCCACAGCCTCAGAACTGCAAGATTTTTACCCTAATATATTCCCATTATAAAAGCCAACCCATTTCTGGTATTTTACATTGGTAGCCTGTGGCAAACTAAGACACTGAGGATAGTCTCTTGGTTTTTTTATTCTCTTATTTCATTTATATATGCTCTACCCTTCTGGGACTCCCATAATGCATATATTGGTATGCATGGTGTCCCACAGATAGGCTATTTTTGTTTTTTATAATTATTTTTCCTTTCCACTCCCCAGCTTGATTTCACTTCAGTTGTGTTGTCTTAGAGTTCAACAATTCTTTCTTCTGCCAGCTCCAATCTGCTCTTGAAACCCTCATGGGAATTTTTCATTTCAGCTATTGTGGACTTCAACTCCAGTAGTTCTGACTGGTTCCTTTTTAATATTTCTTTTTATTGAGATTATCAAATTGTTCATTCAGTATTTTCCTGATATCCTTTAGCTCTTTCTCTGTATCTTCCTTCATCTCCTTAAGTATATGGAAGATCATATTTTTAAAGTCTTTGTCTGGTATTTCCTCAATCTGGTCTTCTTCATTTATTTTCTAGACTTTTTTCTCTTCCTTTGGATGGACCATCATTTCCAATTTTTTGTTTGTACTTTAATCTTTTGTTGTACCCTGTATATTTTAATACTCTAAAATGTTAATTCTGAGATTTATTTCCTGAACTGTGGGTTTCTTGAGTTTGTATCCAACTAGTGATATGACAGATAGTGATATGACAGATATTTTCTTTGTGCCAGGAGTTAACAAAATCAAACAAACCAATGCAAAAAAAATACCTTTTATGGTCTTTACAAATTGGCTTTGCATTGGCTGGTGCTCTTCTTCAGTGTTCAGCCCTTGTGCCAATGAGGCCAACTGGAGGCAAATGCAAAGTGCAGGTTCCTCCCTGTCCCTTCTTGTCCTGGGCTTGTGCCTGCTAGTGGTCCAGAGTTCCCCTGTTGACAGGAATTTGAGTGGTCCCTCTGGTCCCCAGGAAATAGACCTGCTTTCTCTCTCATTTGCTCCACAGCTGGACTTAAAGTATGTAAGCCTTTGCTCCAGGCCACCCAACTCACCTATATTTTACACAGCTGTCTCGCCCTGCTTTTGTCTGGAGGGCAATAATTTTAAGTATCATACTTAAATTTTGGGGTCCGTGGACCGCTGGTTAAGATCCCCTGTACTAGACTCTGAAGTTTCAACACAGTTGATTCAGACAGTTCCTGCCTGTTTAATAGTTGTTCTGATGGATGGACTGATTTCTGGAGCTTCCTACCCCACTATCTTCCCACAATCCTGTCCAGGGATTTCATATTTAACTGTCTCCTTCATAATAGATAACCATACCTTCCTATCCATCCCCCAAACTTAGAGAAATCCAGTCACGAGTATTCCATTCAGTCCTGAAACTGAACAGCAGAAGCATGTTTAATAAGGTCTTGAATTAATAGTTTCTTGTACTAACTTAAATTAATTACCAAGAGTTAATTAAATTAATTACAAATTAATCACAAAGAGAACCATCCTATAAAACCCAATTATTGTTTTCCTTTAATACCTTTAAAATAATCTGATTGATTTTTTTAATCCATTGCTAAAATACTGGGTGAATTTTCACCTGAATAGCTTAAAAATGTTCCAAAGAACAGCTGTGCACTAGAGAAAACTAGGATGCTATCCAATGAGAACCAAAAGTGTTCTCCTTTTTAGAAGCTTGGCACTTGCTGTTAGAATTTAGTTATCAATAGAAATAGAGTAAACATTCCAACTGAGAATAAGGCAACACATAAGATAGAAAATTAGATTGTTGCTGAAGTAAAACATCTTTGGTTGATGTTTTTGTGTTAATGTACCTCATTTTCCACTGTACATGTAGCAATATGGCCAATGTTTTATTCAAAAGCATTATTATTTGCTCCAAAATGGCCAATTTCAAGTATATATTTTTAGGCAAATAAACCCAAACCAATAATCATAGACTTGTGATCTGCTTTAAACTGGGAGGGACCCAAAGGCCACACCCTGACTTTAAAGTAAAGGCCATGCTTTTGTCTGGTAATGTATCACCTTCAACATGCTTACCTTAAATGCACTTTGGGAGGAAAGCTGTGAGCTTTTCTCTTTCTGGGAAAAATAAAACTGTTAAAAGTAATGCTTATTCTTTTTATATAGGGAATCCCTAGAAAAATGTTGAGTAAACATGGGAAAGGTCTATTTTAATTAGAAGAGAGATCAATATTCTTAAATACGAATTCCCTGTAAGTAAATTAATGCAAATTGTAGGTCCTGGAGAGAACACCAGTGAGTGAGAGAGAGAACAAGCTTCCCAGAAAAGTTATCAAGGAACAAAGAGCTGTTATATTCAATTGTACTCCCTGTTAAACAAAGGGCATATAAATGTCTTCTTGGGATTTGGGTAAACTCTTAAATCAACTTAACCTTTCCTCATATAACTGAAAATGAGTCTGTATTTTCATTATTTAGGATATTCCATTGATTAAGATAAACAGTATAGAATGGAGCAATTCTTATAAATAACACTTTTGCATATTCTTCTTCTATGCACAGTATAATTTAATTTAAAAGACAAAAGCTAATTATAGTAAGGGAGATAAACAGCATCCTAGTTACATTTTTATATGTGCTTTTAATTGGCTATACACTGTAAACAATTTTTTGGAAAAACGTCTGTGAGTAATTATTGGCTCAGTATCAACATCATTTTCCTAAACTCAAAACTCAAGCACAAAATTAAATTCCAGAATTATTAATTAATATAGTTCACGGAATCCTTTCAGTTGCCTTAAATCTATCTAAAATACTAAGTTAAATATTACCAGAAATAAGTTTAAATTTTGCATATTGGCTTTTAAGATAAAGCCCTTAATGTTCTACCAAAATTTAAGATGTTATAACACAGTGATTTTTAAACTATCTGCAGTACAGTTCAAGAATAATTTCATGATCAAGACAAATATTTAATGAGTATCCTAGATATAAGACACTGTTCCAAGCATCTTTACACAGCTCACTAAATTCTCCTAACAACTCTGTGAAGTAAGTATTACTATCCTTCTTCTATAAACAGGGAGCAGGGGTTCAGAGGGTTAGTAACAAAATAAAAATTTCACAGCCAGCAAGAAATAGTTCTGGGATTAGATCTCTAGATCATCTGATTCCAAAGTTCTTGTGGTCTTTACTCATTACCACCATGTTGCTTAGAAAGGTCCAAGGGAAAGAAAGATTTTCTAATAGTTACAAAAATGTATTACCAGCTTTAGATATTAGTTTGCCAACCAGTATGTGTGCTAAGCATACTTATGCAAATTCTCAATACACAACTAATTAACACAAACATTTCAATGCAAGAAAACTTCAGTTTCTGTGACATACAGCTTTCCTAACCGCCAGGCCACCAGAACTGCTCTGAATCTCAAAGTACTTCAAAAAGAAAAAGGCTTTGGCATTGAAGAGAGAGCCCACGAGTACTCAGGAACAATACGTCCTGCCAAGCAGAACCAAAGTACCAAAGATTATTTACACTTAATGCACTATAATTGGTCCTTTTACACTGCAGAAGGAAAGACGTGCTCGGATTGGCTAGAATGTCCATTCAAAATAAGCCTTCATACACAGAGACCAAGAAACATAAGGAAAGCAACAGAAAAGAAAGAGAGGAGAGCAGGAACTGCTAATGTGGTGAGACTGGAGGACTTCTGGCCACAAGAGAGAAATTAGAAGCAGAGATGGGCCAGGAAGCAATAGAGGCTGGGACATCGGCAGCTCACAGACTCCATGTAGAAAAGTTAGCAACAATACAGAGATAGAACACAGTTGTGTTCTCAGGGAGAGGAGAGAGAGGGAGAGGAGAGGGAGATGCTCAATGTACAGTTAATAAACTGAGTCATTCAGCCCTCTGGATCAATACCCTCTACACTAAGTATATAAGCATATATCTTTTTCAAATGTACAGAGAATGTTCATACTAATTGATCTTCACTCACTCTGTAGTTGGCAATTACTATTATTATTCACTTCCTGAGCAATAGAGAAGACCAACTTTAAGACAGCAAAGTAGCCCAAAGTTCTTAGCTTATAAACTAGTAATTTCAAGACTAGAGCTCTAGTCTTTTACACTGGTCCAGTGCTTGGACCTTACTACACAGTACAGTTTTTTTAAAAAGAATAACTCATTTTAGAAAGAAGTCTATTACAAAGGATTGCTATCAAGTGGAAATTAAAACTTCAGATATATAGGACATTCACATATTCGCAAATCCCAAAGGTGTCCGAAGGCTAAGTTTTAAGAGTACCAGCTTAAGAAATCATATGGGTGCAAGCATTTCTAATACTATGTAGACATCCTCACAATTTTTAGCATCACCTAATGCGTGGCTATCTTTAATAAAGCTTTATATTTCCTACTCTCAGCTTCTTACGCATTTATATTTTACTGCCTATGCAAGCCAAGATCCTTACAATGGGTTGTTCAACAAAAGCAATGACTCTAGAGACTCAGTTTTAGGTATTAGGATCTATTCAAGTCATCAGCCAAAGGCAACTACTTATCAACTTATTTAATTGTCAAAATCAGAATCCAACATCTGTCTCCTACCTATTTCACAACAATATTACAAAGAGGATGATATTGTTATACATGATGGTGACAGATATTTCAATAGAGATCATCTCCTAGAATTTCAACACTCTCTTATGTTTTCAAAATCCAAACTCTACCTTCAAATCCATGCAGTCACTTTCAAGGAGATAGTCTCATTGAATTTTTTTTTTTTTTTTAAAGAGCAAAACAGGGAAGCGGATGAGGCTCAAGTGATTGGGCTCCCGTCTACCGTATGAGAGGTCCAGGGTTCGATTCCCGGGGCCTCCTGGTGAAAAAAGGCAAGCTGGCCTGCACAGCAAGCTGGCCCGAGCAAAGAGCTGGCACAGCAAGCTGACGCAACAAAAAGACACAGAGGAGACACAATGAGAGATGCAGTAAATCAGAGAGCTGGGGTGATCTCTCTCCACTCCGGAAGGTCCCAGGATCGGTTCCCAGTGCAGACTAGGGAGAAGATAAACAGACACAGAAGAACACACAGAGATCAGACAGAAAGTGCAAAAAAACAACAAGGGGAAGGAGGTGAGAAATAAACAAATAAATAAATCTTAAAAAAAAAAAAAAGAACAAAACATAGAAAGAATAAATTGGCTAAACTTGCACTCAGAACAGAAGCATCTTACCCTCAATCTGTTTTTTTTTTAACCAAGGAATTCAGGCAACCTTTCCAAATATCTATAAAACACACTGAGCTTACCTGTAATACATTTAGTTGATGTAAAGTCTTATGCTCAAATTATGGTTCATGGACCAATGGCATGGACTTCAACTGGGAATGTGCTAGAAATGCAGAATCTTAGGCCGAGTCACAGACAAACTGAAACAGAATCTGCATTTTTAACAAGACCAGGTGATTTGCAGGTAGACTGAAGTTTGGCAAGCACTGGTCTAGAGCCACAAACATATACACTGATGGAAAGAAATAGAGGAAGAGGACAAACTCAAGAATGTCTCTTTAGAGGTAGAGGGAGATGCAGATGATTAAAAGAATCTGGGATTTAAACTGCTTTTAAATAGACAAAGAAAGCATTAAGGGAAGTGGATGTGGCTCAAGTGATTGAGCTCCCGCCTACCATATGGTAGGTTCCATATGGCATCAGTTCCTGGTACCTGCTAAAGAAGACGAGCACACAATGGACAGACTGCTAGTGCAAACAACAAGGGGGTGGGGAGAAATAAATAAATAAAATAAATAAATCTTTAAAAAAAGAAAACGTTAATTATCCGTATCAAAGGATGGAGGGGGAGGGAAAGACAGGTAGTAAGAGAGTAAGAGAGGACTTCAACTACAGACATCCTCAACATAGTACCAGGCATATGATTAAAAGCAGCCACTAAAAACTTTCACATAGAAGTGGTTTACATTATTTACGCTGATGATATAAAAGGCTTTAAAACCCTTAATGAAATTTCAATTTCTGTCAATATAGAACAAAAGCAAAAATCACCTTTGTTTTTTAAAGAAAAAAAATTCTAAATATAGAAGGAGGAAGAGAGGCTTATTATCATATTTTAAATAGAAGATTAGATATTCGTGGAAAATTACAGTAATTTCAGGCTGTACATTGGTGTCTGTAATGGATTTTTATTCAACTCTCAAGTTCATTTTCTTTGGTTATATCAAAATATCCCAATAAAAAAGGGTTAAACTGTAAAACCTTATTTCTTTAATATAAACTCAGTGACACAGTTGAGTACCAATTTTTTTCTTTCAATAATATAAGAAGAATAACCTTCCTATTTTACATAAAGTTTGAAGTTTACCAAATGAATTCAGGTACACCAGTTTTTCACATAAGCTATAAATAATTGCTTCCCTCTAAAGAGCCTATTTCTGCAAATAAAAATGTCTTTTTGCCTGATTAAACTTCATCATCTGAGAACTTTTCTTCTGCAAATTTGTAGGTAGAAAATTTGTCATTAGAAGCTTGCTTTGTCAAAATGAGCTCTTTTCAATTGCTTTGGGAGAACAATCTTGTACTTTATTTGGGGGAGGGAGGGGAGCATCTTGTTCTAAAAGAAATACACTTAAAATATTTGGACCCAAGTGTTCTACCTTAAGACCTTTTACAACCCAAAGCATCAGGCTCAGTATTTACAATATTTTTTAAAAATCTAAACATAGGAAGGCAGAAGTAGCTAAAAGTTGGCAAAGCAATGACAAAAGTCCCAAACGAACAAGTACTACTCAGTGTAGCTTCCAGACTTGCCTCCAGACCCCTTCTACCAAATGGCTCTGTAATAATGAGTATCTGCCCCAAACAGAAATAGAATCAAGCCCGTGAATATATTCTCTACAGCCACCACCTAGGGCACCTTCCCACCCCCGCAGAGGACACAATTTCCAGAGATGTCACTTCACATGCACTGGCATCCGGTTAGTCCTTGTTTCTTCTGGAGAAGTCTCTTACTAAACAGTTTAACTCTTGACCCTCATTTTGAATCCAAGAGATACCGCTAACAGAAAAGCAAGGTAGACATGCTTTCATTATAGAACAAACTGGAAACTAACAAAAACAAAACATTTACCTCTCCCAAAATGTTTCCTCTTACCGGCATCTCTCAAGGCCTAATTTTGTAGCCTTGGGTTTGTAACGGAACCTCAATAACAATGTCTCTTTATTATCAATGTCCAAAACATAAGCATATAACCTGACTGATAGATTAAAGCCAAAATAAGTTAAATAATAGGGCCATGATTTGCATCCTTTCAGTCTCCTTATGGAACACTTAATAGCAATTGAAAAAATAAAAGCAAAATTTCATAAGACCTAGCTGTAAAAATTTAGCTAGCTTAATTCATAAAGGAAAACAAACAAACAAACAAACAAAAAAAAACTCTCTTATTCTGCAAGAAGCAAACTTGGTGAACTGCATTTAAAATTAATACCCAAAAAGTTCCAAGAATGCAGGGTTATATGGATTGCCGTTCTTCCCACTACATTTTTAAACAACGTTGAAATATGACAGTTTGAACTACTTCAGCCCCACCATTTAACACTGTTCAAAATGTCAAGAGCCATATTGTGCCCCAGTGGCCACTCTTCAGCAAAGAACACATCCTTTGAAGTTAAAATACTCCTAAATGACACCAAGAGAGAATTTCTAGGCTAGTATAGTCAAAATTTTCTACTTCCAAGGAATCACTTATCACTGGAATAATAATTAGGGGGAAAAAAGCACTTTCATTATCAATACTTGTGAATTTTATATAGTTCCAAATTTCAGTAAATGCCTTTACCTCACCCAATGTCTTTACGCATTGTTTCCTAACTAAACAAACCATGGTGATAGGCTTACATTGAACTAACTTTTTTTTTTTTTAACTTGAAACTCCCAAGACTTCTTACACATTTTTAAAATAAATTCCCCAGAAATGAAGGGTAATCATCAAAGACAAAGGGATCTGACAGTATTAACAGAAACATTTTCTTTGGCCTCAACACCTAGCACCCAGCTGCTATTCCAAGGACACTAAAGGGTGTTTCATTTGACAAATCATGTAATTTAGTCAGCCTCCTTGACCATAACTACATGCTGAACCCAACGCTTCATACACTCACTCTGATATAACAAAATGCCACAGCAAAGAAATCGAGAAACAAAAGACCATGTCAAATTATCATAAGCAAATAGCATCTCCCCTGCCAAACACCAAAGTACTTCTAAAACATATACAGTAGCACTGCCCTCAAGCAATGTGGCATAGTATTAACCTTCAATAAGCAAAAATACATAAAATTTATTTGGTTCTACAATAAAATAGGATCTGAAGTTGGAGTTAGAATTTTAAATTCTAGTCTCTTTTCCATAGTAAATTTTTTTAGACATGAGCAAATCAAAATATCTCTCTGTATCTACATAATCATTTCTAGTTCAAATTAAGTACAGCTTATGAAATAACCTTAAATAAAATAGACTTGTTTAAAAATATAACAGCAATTTTAAATGTAGAATCTTGAAATCATCTGAGTGCTCCTGTCTTCTTCAAAATTTCCAAGTAGATAGTTTTGCTCAATACTTTCCCATATACTTGTTGAGAAAAAGGCCATAACTGTAAACCCAAGAGTAAACCCAAAAAGTTTCTAAAACACTGAAACCAACTTTTATAACTTTTATTCTAGAAACCTTAAGTACAGAGAAACTTACAAATGTGACTTAAAAGCTATACTGCTGGAGAAGAGAGAAAAGAGAAATAGATAGAAATTTGATATAGAGCGGCATCTTGTTGGAATTAACTGCTTAGAAAATACAGCCAAAATTTTCTGAAGGCAAAAGTCTACAATCTCTATGAACAATCGAGGGAAAGAGTTCAGCTACTGCAGACCTCCAAGGAAAGCCACTGGCCTGGACAGTTAGGAAGGAGACTTTGGGCAAGGTATTCCAAAGTTTCCACACATGTGAAGGAAGAGACAATGAGCACCAGATCAAGAATAAGGCCAGTCCAAGTCACCTACCATGTAGCCCAAGCTAATGTTCTGGGAAGGAAGGCTAGAGAATATCAACAAAAGTATAAAAATATGAGTATCAACCAAAATATACATGAAGAAGAGACTAAAAGCTAACAAAAATGAGGCAAATCCTGTTGAAATTCTATCTACCAAACTGCAATCGGTATTTTCTTAACTTCATCAGCAGATGCCCAGATTCAAGCACTTTATAGTAGCCACCAAAGTAGAAATAGAAAATGACAGCTAATGTTAGCTGGCATGCTTGTTCATTAGGGTGAACATCTGTATATGTATTAAGTATTATATATATTTTTGAGAAGCCAGTGTCTAATAATATCCATAATTGGTAGCTGTTTATTCCTCAAAAGCACATACAAATAAAATCTTCAAAGACACTAGCCATCATTGTGCATAATTATACCTGTAATTATTCTAAATACTATTACTTTTTCATTCTATGAAAAGCAGAACGTGTACAGTTCCTTTAAATTTTAACCAGGCTTTTAGATGATCAGAGCTATTCCTAGGTTCTTATATCCAACAGCCTGCCTGTCCTTTCCATCAAGACTGCCATACTTATTCTTGTGAAGCCATTAAAGTTAGTATACAAAGCTAATACAGTACTTAGCTTCCAAGACAGAAGAGAAAAAGTTTAAAAGATGAATGTTACTATGTTAAAAGCATTTTGGGTGAGAATAATAAAGTTAGGAGAAAGAGGTTTGTCAGCCACCGATTTTCCTTCTATTAGAGCACCTTAAGGGTAAACTTTGTTCTTTCCTATATTGTGAAGGCGCCTGTTTTAGAGAAAATGCACCCTTAGGTTATGATAAACAGCTGTGCCATCATGGGCATTTTAAACAAGTGCTTTTAGTGTGCTTAGCAGCAACAAAGGGATTAGGAAGACAAACTGTGCTCCTAATCCATGTTGGAATCTAAAAGGTTGCAGCTATTTCAGATTTACAGCAGCAGGGAATTCCATGTTACCAGAGAGGCACATTAGCACTGAAAAATTAAGTACATATGACAAGACAGCAGCCCACAGAATCACCAGTGTAAATTAATAATCGAATGTATATATATGAAAACAACTAAGAGACAGATGGCAAGCAATTTTACCTATGGCATTTGTGCATGATAACTCTGTGCTTGTATTTGGATCAATTGCTAGAATAAACTCCATGTGACAGGCCCAATGGAGGTAAGGCAAAGTGGTCCACACTGGTTTCATCTAATTTTAATTTACTGATAAGAGATGTGCGTTTTCAAAACAGCAAAATGGACCTGTGCCAAATAGGTCTGTTTAAACAATAAAAACTTAGCTAGAAAATAAAATGTCATATAAAATAAGTCCTAAACTATAAACTATATCTAACTGCATTTTTTTTCAGCATTATAAACTGGGAAGAAAATTAAGAAATAAAATGATGCTCCTGAAAACACTGGATTCTTCTGATAATAAGCTGATGGGACAACCTTTGATACAAAACAAATCTCTCCTTATCTACTTTAATTTTATAGTAATTCTTTCTATATGTGCTTTAACTAAATACCATGCATGTCTTCAGTGGCTGAATACACTGGAATTTTAAGATAACAATCCCAGGTTGGTGCAGGGCAAGTCTATTAGAAAGGCATCTTTGAAGAGAGACACCAACTGAGTGACTGATGATTTCACAAAGGATTCTTATCATACCAGGTCAAAAACAATAACATTAAAAGACCAAGTGGAAGGAATAGTAGACCTTTAGGAAAAAGCAGGGTTTTTAAAATTGTTAGTATGCCTTAAATCCTCCATTCCTTCATTTTAAATACTGTTCATCAAAATCCTTATGAGATTAGGAAAAAATCTTAACTAATGGTTCCATAAAAACCAAGATTTACATTTATATCCAAATGAACATCTAAACTGTGAATGTGCTATTATGAGTTTTGAGTGGCTTTAAGTCAAGAGCAGAAACTTCTGCTAGTGAATTTTTTCCTTCAAGTTTCACACAAATTACTGTACAATGGAAAAGCTAAAGAATTATGGGTAATGTTAATGATAGTGGTTGGGCTTAACAAATGTAATAATGGGCAATAAGGGAAAAAATCTTCAAAGCAGTCACAAACACCACATTTTCCCACTTTCAAAATACCAAATTGTCTTTTTTTTTTTTTTAACTAATGCATTATTTTACTATAACACAAGAACAGAAAGGTAGAAGTTTCATGTTCTTATTTACTTGTCTATCATACCGGATGGGCCATCAGTTAGATGATATGGGCAAAATGAAATCTGACTTCAAAATAACTGTTATAGTTTACCTTTAGTGCAAGTTAGTACTTTACGTTCAAGTAAACTGACTTCTCTCTTAGTGTTATCGCCATCAGAAACTTATAATAGTATTTTTCAAAGGGAAAATAAGGCAATGTCATCCTCAACAAATATTTGAGAGAACAGGGAATCTGGGGTCAGGAGGTTTTTTCCACTGACCTAAACAACAAATTTCTCCAGTATATAAGAATGGGTCCTTCAATGGGTCATATATAATATGATTTAAAATTTAGCAAAGATTACATATTTACAATTCTAGCTTTACTCTAACCACAAAATTAAGTTTCAGCACAGTCATTACTATATTGAAAAGCAAGGGCAGGGAGAGATGAAGCTGAAACCATATGTGCTTTTTCAATCAGATTTTGGGAATTCTACTCTTTCACTGTTGTTTCATCACATCATAGGCATATTCTTAAGTTTAGCACAGAAACACTTGTAAAACAGTAAATTTTACAATAGGGAAATTGATTTTGCTATATGAAAGTTTCATATTACCACTTAATCTCAACCAAGCCACATCAAACCCTGAAAGTAATTATATATATAATTTATAAAGTTAACTTGCTCACTATATTTAAAAGAAATTATAACTTTGAGAAGTACCACAGCAATAATGTTTAATCTAAAGCAATATAAAGTTTCCTCAAGTAAATGCCAGATTCTTCAAGCTAAAATGCAATGTCTTGATTTAACCAAGTCAGACATAAGAGCCATTTCCCTTCTTGAGCACTGTTGTCTTCAGTTCCAACACTGACCTCTCCTTACAGAACTGTATTTCACAAAAGCTCCTGGGGGGGCAGTGGAATCCACAGATGTGTTTTTAACCTGAGTCTTTGTGGTCTGAAATGGAGTGGTGGATATAAACACATTATCATCATCCTACAGTTTCCACTTGACAGCCCAGCCCCCTTTCCCCTCCAAACCCCTATGAGTTACAGAAGATACAAAGTATATCTGAAAAGCCACAAATTACAGTACACGTTGGCACTGAATGGTCTAAATATGCTTAATCTGCTAAGGACACATCAAATAAGTTCAGTGCAACTCTTCATATGTATCTCATAATTTATGGGATACACCAAAAAAACATGTTTGATAGTTTAAGATCCTATACTTTTAAGTGTATGCGATTATATATGTTCTGTTTCTAAGAAATCAAAGTAAAACACACTTTTCAAATTGTATTCAGAAAACCTCTACATTAAATCAGTATATAATGTCTATATACAATGTGCATGCCATCAGTTATGATCTGGGAAAATCATCACACTAAATTCATCTATGTAGCAAGGCAGAAGTCAGGAAAACTGATACCATTCAACCTTACAGCATTTGAAGAACTTTTAACAACGCCAACCATCAAGGCACAACTAATTTAACATCCCACTCACACCACTCTCCCCAAGTAAAAAAGTCCTAGCACTTCTGACTGATGATTAAGGAGCTATAGAAAAATGTACATGCAAAGTTAGTTTAGCTCTAGCTTAAACGTTAAAGAAAAGTTTCTTCTGACATGTACTATTTAAGAACTAGACAGAAATTAAAAATAGCATACAATAGGAATGCTTGCTTTATCACAGTGTTCTACCATAGTTACAGTATTACAGTAAGTTACTTTTTTTCATAAGCTCTATATTGTTGATTTAAATGCTTACTATTCAAATTGTCCCTAAGCTCATTTTAGTGAAAAGTCATCCATCTTTGGTAGCTACAGCTATTCTGCAATAGCCTAGCAAAAGCAGGTGCATTATAATGCAAAACTGGAAGGAAAAGGAGCAGTTCAGCTCACTCTTGCACACAGACCATTTATCAAAGAATGAGCATGATTACTAAAATCTGTACACTGCTTAAAAGTTGAGGAAAAGTGCACCATCTAACAGTGGCTTCCTATCAAGTAGTACCTAATAAACGCTACATAAAATGCATTAAGAAGGGTTTGGTGACGTTCTTGCACCTATTATCAGGGGATTTCATAACAGATAAGTGGGTGTGAACCAAGATTCCCTGATTTAAGGCACACATCCATGAGCATGCAGTTAGCCTGAGAGTGGGGGCATCAGAGAATTCAGAATATGACTAATTACCACTAGGAGAAGATTCAGCATTCACCTCTTCTCACTATCCTCTACTCTGCTTAAGCTCATTCACTGCCTCGCCCTGACCCTGGGGATCCATTCACTTTCCATAGCCCAGAGAGGCTGCTGAAAAACTGTCAAAGTAAATCTGTGCTCACTTTTTGGATGGTTTAATTTCAATGGAGCGTGAAGCACCCTAGGACGGTTAATAAGTTTAGCCAGGCGTGCTGTTCTCCCTAATATATTTTAATTATGCATCTGTTTTAATTGTAATCAGATTAAGTAACCGGAAAAGGCACAAATTGGGATTTCCCCTAATGGCTATTGGAGCTTTTCACCACTTTCTAAACACTAACAACGTTTAAAAAATAGGTAGAGACAACAGCACAACTGTGACATTTTCCAGAAATCGATGCAGTTTCTTTGACAACACTATCCGGGTTTCATTAGCCACCCAAACTAACCCAAATGCTGAAGACAACTTCAGTCTCTAGGGGCGTCTTCTTCCCCAATTAGCACAAAAGAATCACTGGTGTCTAACGTAAAACTCCCAAACAGAACTGAAAGCCGCGGCTTTTATAAAGTGCTACCCCATAGACTGGGAGGGGCGGGGTGGCGGGGAGGAAGGGAG
This sequence comes from Cabassous unicinctus, assembly GCA_029593785.1. Lineage (NCBI taxonomy): Eukaryota > Metazoa > Chordata > Mammalia > Cingulata > Chlamyphoridae > Cabassous > Cabassous unicinctus. The sequence continues at coordinate 15,962 of JAQZBX010015658.1, read as the reverse complement.
AAACCACCGGCAGCAGTACCTTGGCTCAAAGTAAAGAACTGTACACGCCAAAATGGAAAGTTGAAGCAGTGTACGATCCCTAGTTTCACTATTTTTCCAACTGTCAAACGTGTGTTTTATCCTCGGAAAATAAAAGTGTCCCTTCAATAAAAGGAAACTTTACAGGGAAGATCTATTAGGGGGCAGGGAGAGGTTTCCTTCCAGCCCAGACGTAAAATCGCTTAATGTGCTTTTGTTTCACCAAGGAATACCTAAAACTTTGAAAAAAAAAATACGTTCATTAAACAGTTTCCCAAATTGCTGGGGTTTCCGTTTAGAAACTTAAGCGTCTGCCAATAGCCGAGACGCAAGGGAGAGAACCTGCTGCTAACTAGGAGCGGAAACTCTCTTACCCCGCCCAGTGCGCTCGCGTTCGCGGTGTTTGTTTTAGGTGTTAATATTTAGGTGCCTCCTAACCCTTCTGCTCCTGGACCAAATCCTCCAACATGTACGTCGAGCCCTTAAGCAGGGCGCTTCAGAGCCACCGCGGAAGCCCCATGCAACCCGTCGCCCCTGCCTCTGACCCGCTTACCTGTCATCATAGCAGAAATCCGCACTCAGGGTGTTGAGATACAAGGCGAGCCCCAGAGCGCTGCTCACCAACTCTGCAATCATCTCTCTACCGCCTTCCCCCCGGCTCGGCTCCCAGCACGAGGGCAGCAGCGGCAACAAAACACAGAAGCATCAATCCCCACCTTCCTCCGCCTTCTCCTCCCTGCTTTACTTTTCCCTCGGCTCCCTACCCTCTCTCCTCTCCCTCCCTTGGGTGCTTCCAATCCACGCTCCTCTCCTCCTCCCCGCGCCGGTCTCCGCAGCTACTCGGTCCTCCCAGAGGGCGAGCTCACACCGCGCTCCCCATGCCCGGCGCCCGCGAGCGGCGAGCGGCGTTCGGGCTTCGCGCCCCGAGGCGGATGCGCAGGGCTGGTCCTTCGCGCGGCTCGCGGTCCCCGCCCTAACCCATGGCAGTTCGGGTCGCCCTAGAGGAGGAGTGGGAGTCGGAGGAGGTGGGAGAGTGCGAGACTGGACCCAACCGAGCTCAGAGACCAGCTGAAGGGAGAGAGAGAAAAAGGAGCCGGTGGGAGGGACGGGGCGCGCCGCCTCCCCTCGCCGCCTCGCGAGCGCAGTGCTCCCGTGCCGCTCGGGCTGACTCTGGCCGCCACGGCAGCTGCAGCTCATTCACTCTTTATTAGCTCCCTCCCCGCCCCAGCCCCTTCTCCAGTGAAGTGAGAAGCGGCGTCTGGGGACTCCAGAAGCTCCAGCGTGGGGTGCTCGGCGCGGCCCCCCGCGCCTGCGTGGCCAGCCCTCCATTCTGGGCTTGCCCAGCCCCTTTCCCCACCCAGATCCTCCCCTCTGACTCCTCCCACTTTCCCCGGCTCGAGTCTCCTCCTACCTACCCCTCCCTACTCGTTTCTTTCACCTTCGATTTCCCTCCGGAAAGCCCCCGGGACCCTGGGCATCTGCTGGAAAACAGCCCTAAGGGGTGGCTGGAGTGCCCCCTGGGAGGGGAGCTGGAGGGGAAAGGAGACGGAAGAGGACGTGGTCCTTCTCCCCGCTGCTGCCTGGCAGCGCAGGAGGCACTGGCGGCGGCTGGCACCGACTTGGTCTCACCCCCATCACTGTGCGTGCCAAGCGCTGCCAGGCCTAAGTCCGGTCAGCTGGAAAGACTCCTGGGGACCGGGAGGGGAAGAACAGGTTTGGCGAGTGCTGCAGCCTCGGTTGTCACAAACCACAACTCTCTCACACACGCAGCACACAGTTCGTGAGCAGAAATAGGTTACTGGACACCTGGGGTGGGGGTGGGGGGATCTCGGGAAGGGGAGATTTCAGCGCTGAGCCTACCGTTGTCCCGGGATGTCAGTGGAAAGACATGTGGGAAGGGAAATGTTCCCGCAGTACGGTTAAAAAGAAAGGATGCAAACAACAGGAGAGAAAGACCCACACACCCGCCACCCTCGCAGCGACTGCGGAGTCCGCTTGTGGTTTCAGGGGAACTGTCAAGCAGAGACACTGAGAACACCGAGGAGACGTCTCTAGTGCAACACGGCACAGCGCTAGCTTTTAGGATAGGCGGGAAGCTAATGCCCTCCTTTCCTTTCCGCCCGGATGCAGGGCCCTATGGATAGCCTCCGACCTGATGAAATATAGTGTCGAGAATGGCCGGTGTAGACGAATGCTGGGTACTAAAGTTGCAAGACCGAAGAGAACCGCGGGCTGACTGCCACACCTCCTGGCTTGGCCCCTTTCTGGCAGGACGAGCGACTCTCTTGGACCATGATGAACACTACTGCAGCGCCCCCTGCTGCATGGCCGATACAAAGCATTGTAAACAGACCTGTAGCCGCCCGACTTCTACCCCATCCCCCCACCCCCACCCCGAGGGCAGCGCCTAACCAGCTTGCGCTGGGTCACTGCGGCAAGAAATTGAGCCCTCTGGATATCTGGCAGGGATCTGAATAGCAAATGGTTTGGACGTCTGCGAGATTAAGCTACATCTTTTTCTGATTTCACAAAGAAAAGTCGCCCAGGTGTGGACAAAGATGAAATGATGAATATTGATTAGCTCTATTATGCCATCCAGGATGGGTAAATTTTTGTGCCCTCGAAAAATAGACGTAAACCTATGTAAGAGGAAATCATAGCTTTAAAGATCAGAACTGTTCTTTTACCTTTATGTTTTCTTAACCTTTGTTCTCTGAAAAGTGTTAAAAATCCTATCAATAGGTTCATCAAAGTCCTTTGTGTCTGTGCCCCTCCACTGCCCTTACATGTTGATATCAGATCTTAGCAAAGTACTGAGCCTTAGTCAAGAATACCCAGAACTTAAGAATCAGATGTCTGGTTCTTGAGTTCTTTGACCAACCACTTAACCTCTTTGTGCCTCAGTTTTCTCATCTATAAAACAGTGATAATAATAGAACCTACCGGGAAGCGGGTGTGGCTCAGTGTATAGAGCCCCCGTTTACCATATCGGAGGCCCGGGTTCGCGTCTGGAGGCCTCCTTGTGAGGGCAGGCCGGCGGGGCGCCCTGGGCTGATGCTGCAAGACCTCACAGCAAGGGGGAGATAAGTAGACAACAGAGAAAACACGCAGCGAATGGACACAGCAACACAAGCAGCAAGGGGGGGAATAAATAAATAAAATAAATAAATCTAAAAATAATAATAATAATAATAGAACCTACCGTCTGGAAGCTATTATTATGAGCATTAAACTAACTCGCGGAAAGCACTTGGAAGGGTCCTAGTAAGAGCAATAGAAGTGTTAGCTATTATTACTATTATTCTCTCCAATTTCAACTTTTCCTTTTAGTTGTTAACTAAAACTTAGATGTTTAACTTCAAAAATCATGCACACTGCTGCAGCCCTCTTCCAAATTACCCTCACCTCCTGCGTGGACTAATGCAATAGCCTTCTAATGGTCTCCTTGCCTCTTTCCCGCAATCACTCCACTCTCCGCAGCACCCATCAGTTTTTACTTGAGGCATTGGACAGGAGGTTCTTTTGAAAACCTAAAATCTCCTTACTTAAAAACGTTCAGCCCAAAGCCCCAGAGCGGCACCTTCTATATCTCACTGGGACCTCCAAACTTGTGGAAAGACAAATGGGTGTCAAGTTTGCAGATTACAGCGTTTTCTTCAGGACACCAAAAGTTTTGTTGCAGCAGGGAAGCCACTTTGAGTTTCTAGGGATGGCAAGTGAATTGTATAAACATAAAAAGGAAGTTAGCTTGAGAACAATGGATTGGACGGGTGTTTGTCTGTCTTATAGGGGAGAGTTTAGGGCTGGCGGGCTTTATTTTGTATTGGGTCAAACGTAACTAACTAGAGGTTTGATTGACTAGGTCAATTTGAAAAGATTTCAAGAGGAAACTAAGAGGGAGTTCAAAGAGGAAGAAGGGCATGGTTTGGGTTTGTTTTGGCTTGGTTTGATTTGTTTCTTTTTTGGGGGGGAGGGGGAAGGTCCATGGAAGCTCCATGAGGACAGTGACCTTAGTCTTGTTTTCCACATAATACTCACTGCCTATAAAATCTGCACATGTAGAAGAAATTTTAAAAAGTTAACTGAATTAATAGATGAAAAAATTAATGTGCTTTTATTTATTCACCAGAATGAAGAAACTGCATAAAAACTGAAAACCCACACATTTTCATCATAAGAGACTAAAGTGATATGTTGTCCATGTTGAAAAATAATGAAGAATTAACATACTAGAGAGGGAGGAAGTGGGTTAAAAATTTTAAAGAATGCATCAGCTCTGCAGGAAAACCCATGATGGGAAGTCATGCACAGACAGCCCTCTTCAATAATTAAGAGGACTTGGAGGCATGAAAGTATTAGAGAGGTTTGGTTTCAGCATGCTAAGAGCTTGTAAGCATTTCCAGAACTGTCTCCATTTTCAAGGCTCCAGTAGTTTTAAATAAATATTTCTATACTCCTCTTCCACCTCCTTCCCAACTCCTTTAAACTAGAAGCCTAAAAGACTATGAGACAAGCCATAAAATGGCACATCTTGCCATTCCTGATGAATGAAAGGCTGAAAATCCAGCAGTGTTTGAGAAATCCAGTAACTTTTAAGAAATTTCCCGATTATAATTTAATGTTGGTCTCAATATCCAGTGCATTACTCCCTGGTCTCTTTCAGACTACACTCCAAGGACTAAGAAGCAGCCAATGCCTGCGTTTTCTATCTACCTTGAAAAACTTTGGGGGAAAATTAGGTTAGATATGTCCTCACTATCCTTGGGGATCATTTAAAGTCTGGGGACATTGCCTTTCTAGTTTATCAAGGTGTCCTTAGCCAATGTGAGATTGCTGCCTAAGTTCTGAAAATTTATGTTCTATTTAAAGCTACTATTGCTCTCCACAGATGAAGCAACTTCAACTGGTTGGTTTGGGTTTTCTACCTTAGACACAAGACTGGCCAAAAAGTGCTAAGCTCTTATTTTCCCAAAGTAGGTTCCACACATCTGCTACCTCACCACATCCTCAATGAATTCCTTTTTATAGTGGCTCCGACCTAACCGCATTTGTTCTGCATTTCCAGCTCTTTGTTGTATAAATCATACCTTTGCAGTGCCAGTTCCTCAGGGTAAAGATTTCCTTATTTGCCGAGGACATTTTTAGTTTATTGTGCAATACCATCTTCCCTTTGGGTGTTGCATGAATATTAACTAAATATCCACATCTGGTCTTGGTCATCATTTCTATTTGTCCTAATATAACTTCTCTTTGAACAATTCATTTGGAAAGTATGCCAAGGGTGAAATGTGGCACATAAATTCTCTTATTGCACAGAATGCTTTTTAAAATGCCCACAGAATTGGTTATTTATGAACAGAAGATTTGCACTGCTTCCTTGCTCTCTCAATTCTAAAATTGCACCAGGGCAAAGTAATTACAGTCTCCCATATGTTTTGTGAAAAAGTATCCAAGAATCTCATGCTAAAATCTTAACAGATTGACTAGGAAGCAGAAAAACACTAGCCCAGCAGGTGACACTGCCTGTTTAGGGAGGTCAGGACAGAGATCTCTGCTGGGAGACCCATAAGCTCTGGGCTTTACTCAGGAAATAACCCTGCAGGAGAAAAACAGCAGAGCTTGGATGAAATGTGGGTCAGGGAGCTGAAAGAGGCACATGGGCTGCTTGGTTAACTAATGACAGTAAATGCATTGGCTGCACATGTTACATTTAGATGTTTCCCAGCATACCATAAAGTGCTGCCCTGCAGACACTACAGTGTGTACCACTGCTTTATCCCAAGACTTGTAGTTCATTTGGAATATAATTAGGACAATGCAGCCGCGGAAACACATTCTGTCACCTCTGTCACCAAACCAAGGCTGTTAAGAACCAGCTGCCACCAAAATAATGATCACTTTAAGAATCTCACAGTCTCCCCCCAGCTTCCAAATCAGAGGATGTGAGGGTGGGGGGAGGAGAAGAGGAGGAGGAGGAGGAGTATAGAAATAACATGTTAATAACCAGATAGGGATAATTGCAGAGATGTTGAACTAATGATAGAATTCAGAAACTCAATCAAGAAAAGCAAAGACAGCCTCCTTCACAGAATCTCTCTGAATGCATTCACATGCACTGGTATAAACAGTTATCAAAAATATAGTAGCAGCTTGAAAAATTGCATAGAATCTTGGGTAACATCATTCTGAACCATTTGAGTTTTGATAAACCTCCGATTCTGTGAAATACAAGATAAATAATAGAGGAGAGGGAAAATTTGTTTTAATGTAGATGTTAGTTAAATTAACCAGTTATTAATGAATGCTGCTTTGATGTTCAGCCCCACACAGACCCGTTAAGCTAGCACTGTCAAATGGAATTTTCTGCAAAGATGGTTTTATATCTGTGTCTACAGTATAGTAGTCAATTACTACATGAGGCTATTGAGCACTCCAAATGTGGCTAGTATAACTGCGGAACTGAATTTATTTTTTTTAATTTTACTTAATATAAACATAAATAGCCACATGTGACTAGTGAATCTATTGGACAACACAGCTTAAGCTGTCAGCCTCTCTCAGGTCACCCCCACCCCCTGTGCCTTACAGGGGATTTAATGTAAAAGCCAGTTGCCAATGTCTTCCTGCTGGTCAAAGCTTCAGTCCTTAACCCTTGCCCTGACCTGCTCTGAACCCACATGCTGGCCTGCTTTTGTTTATAACAATAGTTACTAACTATTGAGCACTTTTTAGATATTAGGTAATTTACTGAGTACCTCAAGTTCATTATCTCATATAATAATCATAACAACCCTGGGAGAGAGGTACTATTAGAATCCCTGTTTTACAGATGAGAAAACAGTCTCTGAAAAGTTTAGTAAATTGACGGTAGTCTTACTGCATGTAAGTGATGGAGTTCACAGTAGAACGTAATGTCTTTTAATTCCAAAAGTCTATGTTTTGACTGCTACTCAGTATAATCTCATTGCTCATTCTCTCTTCCCAAAACTGAACATCCCCATTAAGATCTACTTTAGGAAAAGGGACTCCAGACTACAGCTGAGATTTTTTTATTAAACTGATATTCTTCCTCCTCTACCCTCCATCAGGTCATTTGGGATAAAATACTATGGAAGCTCAACTTGACTTACTACTTCTGCATAATTTTTCCCAAATGTGATATCACAAACCTGCAAATGCAATACAAATACAAACATGTATGTATGTGTATACATATATATGATTTAAGAATAAATTTATTCAAATCATGCATAGACATTTTTCCTAACATAATCCACACCACCTACTAGAAAAACAGTGAGGATAGGTATCATAACCCAAACTCTACAGTATCAAAGTGTTTATGTAAATTACAATTTGGAAAACCAAATAAAGCACTCATAAAAGTGACTTAATAGTATTATTTAAAAATCTAACTAAAAATTTGTGCCTCATACTGCATGAAAGCAGTTTTTATCAGATTCTCCTAAATGATTAATCCAGTTATTATTCCTAGAAATGATTGGAAAGTCTATTTTGTAGTTTGTCCTATTACTCTAATAATAAATGACAGAAAGCCAATTTATTTAAAACTTTTGCAGCAGATTTAAAGTTGTACATTTAAATAAACAAATATCTTGTATTTTATACTACTATTCCTTTATTTAGTAATTATATTTCAACTATGTATTTATAGCCCTTCATGTAGATTTCTTTCTACCACCCTGTATTTTTCTTTCCAGATGCTTTCTTTCTTTCATTTTCTTCGACCTTATCAATCTCTTCTTCCATTTTTCATATTTTGCTCCTACAAAAGCATTTAAATCTTAATGCACAATACAACAAAGTCATCCTCACACTTGTTGTGAAGATCTGCCCTGAGATTTACAAACTGAGAAGAGTTTGTCTGTAATGGTAGATTTGAAGATAAGACATTTATTTTCTTGGCAGCCGGTTCCAAAGAGACAGTCCTTGGAACAAAGTATGCAAATGACAAAGAAGATCAAATTCATCAGCTCCGAGCTGAGCATCAATGGGAGCCAGGGTCAGGAGCCTCTGATCCCCCCACCACCTTTTCCCTGCAGTTAATCTCATGCTAATCCTAGACTTGAAGATTAGGACCCGATGCATAAGACAATTTTGGCCTCCTCCTCTCATTTGTATTGTAAACACGTGACTCAGGCAACCACTGATCAGTTTCTGTCACTATAGATGAGTTTGCATTTTCTAGAATTTTATATAAAGGGAAATAACAGTATGTGCCCCCCTTTTTTTGGATTGGCATGCCTCACTCAACATAATTATTCTGAGATTCATCTGTGTTGTTGCATGTATTACTAGTTCATTTCTTTTTATTTCTGAATAATATTCCATTGTATGAATATGTCACTATGTGTTTATCCATGTATCTTGTTGAAGAGTTGGGTTGTTTCAGTTTTTTACTATTACATACAAAGTTGTGCACATTAATGAAAACTCTCTGTATTCATATTTTTTGGATAAATACCTAGGAATGGAATGGCTGAGTCATTTGGTAGGTAATATTTAATGTTTTTAGAAGCAAACTGTTTTCCAAAGTAGTTATACATTTTACATTCCCATGGGCAATTTATGAGAGTTCCATTTATTCTACATCCTTGCCAATGCGTAGTATGATCCATATTTTAATTTTAGACAGTCTAATAGGTGTGTATTGGTATCTCTTCATATTATTTATTTGGATTTTCCTAATGCTAATGTTGGTGAGCTTATTTCCCATCAATATATCTTCTTTGGCAAAGTGTCTGTCAAATCATCCTCCCATCCCCACCTTGTTGTTGTTAGCAACTTAAAGCAATGCAAATTTATTAGCTCACAATTCTGTAGTCAAAATCCCAGCATGGCTCAACTGGGTTCTTTGCTCAAGGTCTCACTAGATGGAAATCAAGGGATTGGTCAGCTGGGCTCTTATGGAAGTGGGGAAGAATCCACTTCCATACTCATTCGGGTTGTTGGCAGATTTCAGCTTCTTGCAATTGCAGGACTGAGGTCCCCCTTTCCTTGCTTCTCAGCTTCTAGCTGAGACATTCTTTCTCAGTGGCTCCCCCATCTTCAAATCAGCCGCAGTGCAGGGAGTTCTTCTCACACTTCAAAACTCTCTGACTTTACTGCCCATTTTTAAAAGGACATTGTTTTCTTATTACTGAGTTTTGAGAATTCTTGATATATTCTAGATATAGGTCCTTTTTAAAATATGTCATTTGTAAATATTTTCAGTAAGTCTGTGGCATATCTTTACATTCTCATAACAGTGTCATTCAAAGAGCAGTTCTTAATTTTTATTAAGTCCAATTTATATATTTTTTTAATTTTTTTAGATTATGCTTTTGTTGTTGTATCTAAGAAATCTTTGTCTAACCCAGGGTCACAGAATTTTCCTCCTATGTATATTCTAGATATCTTAAAGTTCTGAGTTTTGGAGTCAGATCCCATGATTCATTTTGAGTTTATTTTTGCATCGGGGTGAGGTATGGCTCAAATTCATTTTTTTTGTATTTGGATATCCAATTGCCCAGCATCGTTTATTGAGAAGTCTATTTTCTCCACAGACATGCCTCTGTACTTTGTCAGTTGACATATATATGCAGGTCTATTTCTGGACTTATATTCTGTCCATCAGTCTTTTTGTTTATCTTTATACCAATATCATACTTTCTTGATTACTGCAGCTTTATAAGCCTTGAAGTTAGATAGTATAATTCCTACAACTTTGTTCTTCTTCTTCAAAGTTGTTCCTGCTTCTATCTAATTATAACATTTTGCTTATATTTCAGTTTAATCTTATAATTCCCTATCATTTGACTCCTGTTTTCTTGACTCCTGTTTTCTTCTATCTCGTCTTGATTTTGTTCTTGAGTGTATTTATGTGTAAGTGAGTATGTATGTTTGGGCATTTAGGTTTATAAAGGTGATTGTGTCTGTCCCTAAAATATGCGAAGTAGAGTGAACATTTATAGCCTAAAAAATCAGTTAGAATGAGATTAGACACACTTTGAAGGGTGTCACTCCTTCAAACCAATATTCTTAAAGTATTTGTTCCACATGTATCCTTCTTTATTTTCAAAATGAAGAATTGATTATATGAGTTGAATGTACAAAACTTTAACTTGGCTGGAATTATCACTCAACTCTCAATTTTCTACTGTACTGTAACTAGCACCAGTCATAGCATTCCCAAGGAATAAGTGATTTTCATGGATATAGTTAGAAACTTCTTTCTATTATTTAAATTTTCTCTTTCTCTCTCTGACTTTCATGCCACCAAAATATTTCCCATTTTTCTGTACTTCCTGTTCTGTCTTCAGTTTTTATTTTGTTTAGTACCAGACCCCATTTTTGGAAATGTATTAGAGCAGGGGTTCTTAATCTTTTTTTCTTCCATGGACCCCTTTGCCAGTCAGATGAAACCACAGACCCCTTACTAAGTCCACACTATACTGTGTATTATTTAATAAATATATCACACCTGCACCAATACATCCCCACAAGAATGTTTTTCTTTTTTTTTTTTTTTTTTCAATTCAAGCTCACGGACTCCTTGTTAAGAACCCCTGTATTAGGGTACTTGAAGCTTAGATATAAATCACTATTTCTCAGCAAAGAGCATATATCACACACTCTAGTCAGTTAACAGCAACTACAGACCTCAATCTCAGGGTGAGTGGTCCAGACAGTAATCGCACGATGCCACCTGCTTCTGGGTCCCTTGTAAAAAACAAAATGTGAAAACAAACAAACAAACACACACACAAAAAAAAACCTGTGAGTGAAAGATTTGAGTAACTTACTCAAGTGCCCACAACTAGAAAATGAGTCAGGATTTTAAACCATGTCTGTCTTGTTCTAAAACCCTTTTATTTTATTTTAAATCCAATATAACATCAGTCTTATTAACAGTATTGAGGACCATTTTCAGAATGAGATGACTGTTTTAGACTTGAAATGGTAGCTCTTTCCCTTAAGTTCTTTATAATATGGTGAAGGAACACCTTTTGGGTGGATGTCAAAGTGTTCTTTTCTTTGCCTTGGTGGGAGAAAATGGAATGGAAGGAAGTAGACTTTCTGGCAATACAAACATAACCATGTTTAGGCTTTCCATACCATAGACAGAAATGGAGGCAAAATTCAGGCAGCTACTGGTTCTGGCAGGAAATGAAGAATTTGGAATTTAAAAGACAGAAATGTTAGTAACTGTGGATTCCTATAGAGAACACCAGGGAGCTGTTTCAGGCAGGGAATGCACTAACTGCCACTGTTGGAAGTTATATCTCCCAATCCAGTGTTCAAGATGGAGAGCCAAGCAATGGGATGCACACATAGACACCAAGGAGTGTCTTATTAAACCATTTTGTAGGTAGAAAAAATTAGCCTATTACCTTGAGGCTAGGTGCAAAAATTATAGAAGGCAGTGTATAAAAAGGGTGTACAAATTGCATTTCTTATCTCTTCGTCTTATTAAATTACCTCTTAAAATTATATTCTATAATCAAAAAACACTAGATATTAAAGAAGCAAAAATTGGCTATCTAGCCCTGAAGAGCTTTCAAATACTTCAGAAACAATTCTTCTGTAAAAGCTTCTGTAAAAGCAACTCAAAAACGCAAAAGTTATAGCTACTTTTGAAGAACTCCAGAGCTATACACTATGAAATAAAGATTCATTCATTAAAAGGGATGCTGGGAAATAAATTTTAAGTGATCATTAATGAGTACTTCCAGAGTATCCCCTTTTTATACCATTTCATTATTCAGGATATCAGATATAATTGACTTTAAGAATTATTATTCCTTTTTTTTTTTCGCTTTTTAAAGCTACTCTACTAAATAAATATTTTAAATGCACATTACAGCACACCTCTGTAGTACTAACACTTATTTCAATAAGCTGACTGTTGGTAGAATAATTGAATAAAATAGGAGCATGTATTTACGGGAAGATTGATGAGTTGACTCGTTTCTAAAGGATATAAACAGGAAATAAAGTGAAACTATAGTTAAAACCAAAGTGTTTGCCTGAATATCAGCAAAATAAGTCTTCCACAAAGTGATTTTCTGGAGAGGTCATTTCCTTACTCAGATCAGGCTGTGAAGCAAACTATTATTTAAAATAGGGTCTTTTTAGGAAGACAGTCAACAGAAATGATTTCTACTTCCTGTGATTCATTGATTACCACTTATTATTAAAGTGCAGAGGCCCCAGATCTAAGTGACTCCTTGGTTCCTTTATTATGCTTCTCCTCTGCCATGTAAAGATGCTGATATGGACTTTTAAAAAGCCAGTAAAAACAGATAAATTCAACACCATCCTTGCCAGTCTCTTGAAACCCAAATTTTAAATCTAAAACTTTTTTCTTTGAAATTCCATACGATGTCAGTAATAGTGACAGCAATGCAAGCCTTTTTTAGAATATAAAAGTAATCTATAATTACTTTTCTAGACTTGAAAGAATGTCTCTTCTTTCTTTTAAAGTCCTGTGTTTGGAAATTTGCATTTCAGGTCTATCTTTTCATAGGCAGAGCTGATCCATGGATCAGCTTACCTTCATAATAGAGAGATGTTTTTACACTGATCCTAAAATGTAGTACACAATTTCAGCCTTTCATCCTTTCATCCTGGTCACAGAAACTATCCATATTAAGGTAGTTGCAGAGTGACAGGGCCCCAAACTGACTCACAGGGAATAGCAGTTTCAGGAATCTTAGGGTATATAACAGAGATTTTCTAAAACTGATTTTATATATATATATATTTCCACCAGAAATCAAATAATGAAAACTTGTATAATATTTTAATGCAAAATTTACCAGTATATATCGGTTCAAAACATTATATTAGTAAAGATTAAATTAAAATTTGCCAATAAATTGGACCTATTGATTAAAACCATAATAAATAATTTCCTCAATAATCTCATATATGCACTTAAAAAAATACATGCCATACCATGGCACTATTTTAATATTGTTCAGCCCATGTCTTCCTGAGCTCTACTCAGCTATAATCACTAATACCTTTCCCTTAAAAGCCAAGCTTTTAAGGACAAATTCAAGCTCAAATGAAACCAGAAAAAATTCTCACCATGGTAAAAGATACATCTGTACAATCCCCAAGTGGAGGGTACCCAGGATCCTCCTACTTCCTATTCCACCCCCTCCATTTACCTACTGACTCATTGCTTTTCCTTCACCCTGGTTGTAATGGCTGAATCTATGCATATAACCAGACATATACTTTGTTTTTCTCTCATCATTCCCAAACCCATGTAGCTTTTCCCTGCACCCAAGCCACTTGGCTGGAGCCTTGACATCCTGCCTAGTTTTGATGGGCTTGCCTATAGAGGTTGAGCTCTCTTGCCTGGACCTTTTTACTACTCAAGGAGTTTCTCCTATCTATCACTTGGAACCACAATTCCACCCATCTCTTGATTTCTAGTATTGCCTGATGTCTATGGACTCCTTTGGCGGCATTCCCACCCAGCAGATTCAATCTCCTTGGATGGCCATACCTAGTGGAATCAAGCCCAATTTCATCACTTATCTGTGGACTCTGTAGGCTGGACTGCAAGAGAGTCCCCTAATGAAGCTGCCAAACAGCTGGGTTAGTTCTACCTTTCCCCAGGATCTGCTTTTTCACCATCTTCAACCATGTTGTGCTGCTTAGATCCCAGTGAGCCTTGCTTCTTTATATGAGTTGATATATGATTGTATAAGAATTCACAAATTTAATGTACTATTCTCAACTGTTGCACATGGTAGCTAAAGAGCATTGTGAAATATTAAACCATCCAGTTCTCTCAAATTTGTACTTGCAGGTCCAGGAAAAAAAAATGCGCAATGCCAATTTTTCACATTGGCAACCACGTGGAATAAAAGGTAGAATTAAGAATTGATTAACTTTTATAAAATTAAGGTTTATTTAAATAATTTTGATTTAAGCATTGATGTTTATTAATTAAAATTTTTATTTTGCCTTTAATGATTGTTTCAGAAGTATAATTTAGTGTGAAAACAAACTAATTTAAATGTTTATATGCTTTCATAAATTTATATTCCTGGTGAAAATATATTCAAGTTTTGTACACTTTAAATATAATTATATATTTAGTTCTTTGGATCATTACTGACATCAGAAAACAAATTATGTAAAAATCTTCATCTTAAAATCCAATTAATGAGTTTGCTGACATGAATGCAAGAAAATAAATTTTATAGGAAACATGATAATTTGTGTATTATGGTTGTGTGTTTTATGATTTATCAAGACATCACTAGCCCATCAACTGAACACCCAACGTGAGTAGTAATAATTAAATTCACTTGGCTTTGGTATTTGGCCAAACTTCAGTCATATTAAAAAAACAGAGCTTTACACATATTTTCTGATTTTGTTGTTATGAACATATAGTTGTCACAGGAGGGAGAGAGATTTATTTGTTTAACATAAAAGATATATATTATGTAGACCTCCATTTGTACTCTGCCCTGAGTGCTGCAATTGTTAAGGGAGGCCCAAGTTCCACTTTATATCATAAGAGCTGGAAAAATAATGTGTGTTTGAAATAGGGTAACAGAACTTTGACCAGAACTTCTCTTAGCTTTGGTTGTAATTTTGTTTGTGATGATAGTGGTGGGGGTGGTTTAATTTGAAAGTGGGATTCTGCTTTCTAGATTTGTGACAACGTGAGCCTCTGATAACTGATGCTAAGAGGTATTTTGAACTTTTTTCTAAAGACTGTCACAAAATACAATACTTCATATGAAGAGATGATTTCTCTTCATGGGTAGGTCTCCTGCACTTGAATCAAGGAAATACTGAAACTAGTCAGGATGTGGTGCAGGTGGCGGGAGCATATGTGTGTCACAGTCTGCGTATCCTCATTTCTTGGCGGCTTTGTTGTCCAGTAGAGGAAAAACTTGAGGAACAGCTGAAATCTGTTTCTTATCATCATATTTTCCAGAGACAGCAGCAAGTCTTCTTGTCATCTGTTGGCTCAGTATCCATCTATGCAGTTGATTCCATGAGATTTCCCTTGAGATAAAAACGTTGAAAGACAGCTTCATTCCTTTTGTGCTCCAGTCCTTTACAGAGCACCTGCTCCCTAAATGCACATCGTTTGGGTGGGATTGTAAGTTGTCCAATTTTCAAAAGATCTGTTTTTTACATTTTAATTTGTAAAATACCAACACTTTATTTAATCATTTCTCTCTGCTATAATCAAACTATTCTGTCCTGATATTTATCTTTTGCTGTGTTTCTGTATAAATCTGGTTTTACAAACTGTGAAAATGGCTTTCTGCAAAACATACATTTCAAGAAGCTGGCATTCATATATCATGCAAAGTCATTTTGAAATAACAGTAACCCATGACAAGCTATGAGAGCCAAAGGAGTGTCTGGGAGAGAAGGACATCGTCTGAGGTGAGTGCATGACTCTGTGTAGTGACGTGGCCCTTTCTGTGAAAAGACATGTTAGCTGCAATATTCTGGCCACATTCCAACTTGGTCACTGGTATGCTGCCTCCTTAAATTCTGCAGCTTCAATTACATTCACTGTTCTAACGTACTTCCTGTCAGGAATGGCTGTGTTGATGTGCCAGTGGAAACAGCTGTTTCATCTTCTGCATGAGGAGCTGCAATCAGGACAGCAAAGTGGTCCTCCTATGCTTTGCCAACGTAGGATTTAGAAATGAAAATCACAGTGCCCCAAACACAAAAATATAGAAAATATTATTATTGAAATCATGAAAATGCTCTAATAATGATTGAAGTGATGAACGCACAACTATGTGATTATACCAAAGACTTGATTGTATACTTTGGATGAATTCTATGCTTTATTAATATGTATCAATAAAATTGATTTGTTAAAGAAAAAAGTAACCCTTCCTACAAAATATATATATATATATATATATATATATATAAAA
>JAQZBX010015657.1:0-37328 GCA_029593785.1 Cabassous unicinctus | reverse complement strand
TTTTTTTTTTTTTTTTTTTGCTTGTAAAATTGTTTTCCAGCCATTCTCTTTCAGCCGCCTTGAATCCCTGGGTCAAAGGTGGGTTTCTTGTAGACAGCATATAGATGGATCATATTTCCTTATCCATTCTGCCAATCTGTGTCTCTTGAGTGGTGAATTTAATCCTTTAACATTCAGTGTTATTACTCGCAATGAATTTCTTACTTCAGGCATATTTTCTTTGGTTTAATGTATGTCATATGCTGATTTCATTTCTCTTTTTGTCTTTTTAGTTGTTTTTAAACTCTCCTCCAACTCTCTCTCCCTTGTTTTTTCCTTTCAACTTGTAGGAATTCCTTTAGTATTTCTTGATGTGCAGGGTTCTTATTGGTATACTCTCTCAATTTCTGTTTATCATTGAGTATTTTGAACTCTCCGTCATTTTTGAATGCCAGCTTTGCTGGATAGAGAATTCATGGCTGGAGTTTTCTTCTTTTAGTACTTTGACTATGTCATACCACTGTCTTCTTGGCTCCATAGTTACAGATGAGAAATCAGCAGTTAAACTTATTGTGCTTTCATTGTATGTGATGGCTCTCTTTTCTCTTGCTGCCTTGAGTATTCTCTCTTTGTCTTGAGCATTGGACATTTTGACAAGTATATGTCTTGGAGTTGGTCCATTGGGATTTATAATGCTTGGGGTGTGCTGTGCTTCCTGGACTTGTACATCCATCTCTTTCAATAGTGTTGGGAAGTTTTCAGCCATTATTTCCTTCAATACTGCTTCTTTTCCCTTTCCCTTCTCTTCTCCTTCTGGGCTGCCTTTAATGCATATGTTTGTGTGTTTTGTGAAACAAAATCCCTGAGTTCCTGCAGGATTTTTCTATCTTTTTATCTATCTGTTCTACTATCTGTTTGATTTAAATGCTTTGTCTTGCACATCACTAATTCTTTCTTCTGACTGTTCAAATCTGTTGTTATGTGAATCCAGTGTCTTTTTGATTTCTTGGATTGTGCCATTGATCACCATATATCTGTTATCTTTTTGTGTATGTTTACCATTTCTTCAGTATGTTTTCCCAGTGTCTTCTTAATATCCTTAATCTCTTCTTCACTTCATTAAGTTAATCCATGATATTTGTTTGGAAAGCTTTGATTAGTTGTTCAGTGTTCTGCATCTCTTCCTGGTTTTAGTTTGTTCATTGGACTGGTCCATATCTTCCTGTTTCTCAGTGTGGTTTGTAATTTTTGTTGCCCTCTAGTCATCATTTTATCTTGACGTGTTTATTCAGTTGATTAGCTTCTCTCTATGCTCTAGAGTTTTATTTAGCTGGTGATTCTGCATGTGTGTTAATTTTCTCTTTGACACATTTTCTTCTTATTTTATTTCCTTGCTTCTTTCTATGTTCCCTTGAAAGCAAAATATTAGGGCCAGAGGAATCAAAAGATGTGAGAAAGGAAGAAGGATAATAGTAATATTGAAAAAAGTTAAAAGACAGGCCATATAAGATGTAGTAAAAAGATTATTTAACTCATGTAGTCAGTGTAGAATAATAGGGGAAAAAATGGAATACCTACAATGTACTGGGAAACCAAATAGAAGAAAATATATATAATGATTTAGAAGGCTAGAATGATGAGGAGAGAGAGAAAAAGTAAAGAAAAGGCTGAAAATAAAAAGTTAATATTAATAAAAAAATGAAGGAAACAGAATAGATAGAATAGAAATTGACACCCTTAAAGTTGTGTGCTAATGAAAAAATGTGGTAGGTAAGAACCACAACAGAAATCAGAAGGCAGAAAGATGAAGGAAGTAAAGGACATAGCATTGGGTGATAAAATCAATATAGTCAGAGAATGGAAAATCACTGAAGAAGAAGCACAGCAAAGAAGAGAAAAGCTGGCAGCACGTAATTTAAAATAAAAAATAAAATTATTAATAAAGAAAGAAAGAAAAAAGAAGGTGGGAGGAAAGAGGAAAGAAAAGCAAGAGACAGCAAATAAAGGAAAACCAAACAACCACACAAGCAAGCAGTCAAAACTAAGGAAGAACAGTTTTCCTTCTTGGGCCTTTGTGGACCCTCTCAGCCTGCTTGTGTTCATCAATCAGTTTGCCCTGCAAAGTTCTATCTGCAGGTTTTGAGGCAGATTTTTGCTATTAAAATAAATGTAAAAAGAAAAATTCTTTTTTTATTTTTTAAAGTGACTATCTTCTTTTTTTTGGCAAAATAAGGGACCCAAAATATGTTCTCTTTCTATACCACGCCCTTCACTAAGGGGACCCTAACTAGGCTCATGGACATTAATTAAGCACTTCCCACTTTCTGGCCTCCTCAGGGGAGCTGAAGCTCTGCTGCTAGTCAGTGCAGAATGATACACTTGGCTGACTCCACCCCCTATGGAATGAAGCCTGAGTGTCACTGAGCTGTTGGGTAAATCAGGCCCCCTCAGAAGATTTGCCTCTCCCCTAGCCTGCTGCTGCTTCAAGCCAGCTTATCTTCTCCCCAAAGCTATGAGGGGGTCCAGGCAGCAAAATTGACAGAAAGGAAACCCCTCTCCACATTTTGTCAGACCCCTCCCACTGTCAGAGAATGCTCCCTCTCACTGGTTTGCCAGCGAGGGTTGGGGCATATCCCTGGGAAGCTAAGTAAATCAACCTTCCTCAGTAGCTTTGCCACTCCCCTCAGCCTGTTGCCACTTCAAGCCAGCTATTTTGCTCCCCAAAGCTGCAAGGGGTTCCAGGCAGGAAAATCGACAGAAAGGAAAGCCCTCTTGACCCTCCACCAGAATCCTTCCACTTTTGGAGAGAGTCTTTTTCCCTGAGGGTGGGGCTCAGTCATCTGTGTTTACCACCACAGGCAGAGGGAAAACTCATGAATCATTCCTGAGTAATCTGTGCTGTCCAACTCGCTCCAGAGCTATGTCCCCAAGGCTCTCATTCCATGCACTCCCAGCACAGAACTCTGGGCAGGACCTTGTCCCAAATCGGCCGTCCTCAGAGAGCGAGTCAGCGAGTGCCCTCCTAAACCAATGCCATCTCTTGACTCTCAACAAACAAATTATTTTTTTTTACAGCAAAAACCTGCCTTTTCCTCCCTTCCACCCCATAAGTCTCCCCAAAACTTGACTTTGATCCAGTAGATCAGGCTCCCGCTGCAGCCCCTCTGTATATACCTCCAACATCAACTCCATTCCCACTTTCCTCATCCTCAGCCTCTACCCCTTCCTCCCCCTCCTTTTCATCACAGCCCTCTGGCCCCACTTTCTCCCCTCCTCATACCCAATCATGAGAACTATGTGCTCTCCCTTCCTCACCACTGCCCTCTACCTCTGCTTACATAAAAGCTCACTCAAATTCTCTAACTCTTAATTCTACACAGACACCAGTTCTATTCTTACCCCTCCAAAAATTAGCAGGGACTGAAGTAATAGAGTATACAACCCTTTTTCACTCTGAGATTTAAGTCAGATATAAAATCCAGGGTCATTTTCTAGGAACCCTGCCACATACATTAAAGAATTTCAACATCTCACCCATTCCTATGATCTCACCTATCAGGACATATATATTATTATTACTTCCTCAAGTACACCACAAGGAAAAGGCTGCATTTGGGATGCTGCTACCACTTTTTCAGACTCCATGCATTCCCTAGATCCCTGGCAGACCCCACCATGGTTCCAACCAGTAATCCACCCTGGGATTACCATCCAGGTTCTCCTGACCTTCCCTATATGGCCCACATTTTAACCTGTATAAGAAAGGGCATGAAAAAGACTTCCTTCAAACAGGTAATTATAACAAAATTAAAGAAATTTCACAGAACCCTGATGAAAGTCCAGCTGCCTTCATGAATAGGTTGACTGAGTCTCTCCTCAAATATACTAACTTAGATCCTGAATCAGACTCTGACCAACTGTATCTACCCCACTTCATCACACAATATCATCCTGATATCAGAAAGAAGTTACAAAAATTAGAGGATGGCCCCCAAACCCCTCAGAAAGATTTGGTTAAAGCAGCTTTCAAGATCTTTAACAATAGAGAAGAAGAATCTAAATTAGAAAAACACAACTGAGATCAGGATAAAGCTTCCCTCCTAGCTGCTGCCTTCAGGTCTGATTCTCAGAAATCTAATTCTCCTTCCCTCTGGCTGCCCCTGGGTCACTGTTTCAAGTGTAGAAAGAATGGGTATTGGGCATGCTCTTGCCCTGATCCCAAGCCCCCACAAGGGCCTTGCCTGGTGTGTCACCACAAAAATCATTGGAAGTCAGACAGTCCTGAAAACACTGTTTCCAGAAAAGTTCCTCCAGTACACCCCACAGGCCTGGAGCCAGGGTCCTCCTTTCCAGAACTTGGGTTAACAAAAAATGACTGACAGGTCACAGGTTTGAGACAGCCCCACATCTCCATCAGTATGTCCAAACTGAGGGTTATCATCAAGGTTGGAGATAAGCTGATGTCCTTTTTAATTGACATGGGTGCTACATATTCAGTCCTCTTAGAACATTCAGGACCTTTATCTACTTCTTCAATCTATATTGTGGGGGTTGATGACATCCCCTCATTTCTTTTAATTACCAAACCAATCATACGTTCAATAGAAAATCATACACTCTCACACCAATTCCTTATAATCCCTACTTGTCTCTCCCCACTTCTATGCCATGACATACTGTCCAAACTTCACTCCTCCATTTCCTTCACCCTCCCATCCTCTCAAGCCAAATTCCTCCTTCACTTGTCTACCACACCCATTCCTTCCCTAATTCCTACCAGTATTCATCCTGTATTGCAGGCAGAAGTAGCTCTACCTCATCAACAAAACACCATCCCCCCATCAGAATAATCTTGAAAAAATCTTCCTCCTTAATGAATATTCCCCAATATCTCCTATCCATCAGCACCCAACAAAGGCTTGAAACCCACTATTAACATACTCTGTGCTGTGGGTCTCCTAAACCCAACCAATTCACCCTTTTATATCCTCATCCTGGCAGTAAAGAATCACATTGGAATTATCACCTCATACAGGACTTAGAACCATGAATGAAGCCACACAGCCTATTGTCCCTTTAGTTCCTAACCCATACAGTCTCATCTCACATACCCCCCAAATTATGCATTACACTGTAATTGATCTAAAGGATGCATTTTTGACTATTCCCCTAGACAAAACTTCCCAGAATATCTTTGCCTTCACATGGATAAATCCTGAAGACCCCCTGAATCCCCAACAGCTAACATGGACAGTTCTTCACCAGGGCTTTAGAGATAGTCCTCACATTTTTGAACAGGATGTACACTGAGATTTCTCTAACCATTGTCCCTCCAGTACCCTTCTTTAATATTTCAATGACTTACTCCTCTATAGCCCCTTCTTACAAACTTCTATAACTCACACTATCACTCTGCTTAATATTCTCAGGGATAAGATATATCATGTCTCCCCAAGCAAAGGACAATTTTTCAAAATTGAAATTACCTATCTAGGTCTTCATCTCTCCCCCTCACATAAGCATCTATCTGCAGACTTAATCCAATTAATCAGGGACTATCTCCTCCCACATACCAAGGCAGATCTCCTTTCTTTCTTAGGGCTAGTCAATTTTTTCCATCTCTGAATTCCAAATTTTTGGCCTATATCTAAACCCCTCTACATAGCCACTTCTGGCAACCTCTGTGAGCCACTCAATCACCTTTCATCAATCACGTCTGCCTTCTGTAAACTTTGAAAAGCCTTAATTGCACCTGCTCTTACCTTTCCTAACCCCACTAAACCCTTTTCTCTCTATGTTGATACCTTAACACAACCTTATGCCCCAATAACCATTTCATTGTCTACTTCCTAAACAGTTAGATCATGTGATCCTTGGCTGGCCTACCTGTCTCAAAGTCCTCACCACTGTCTCCTCACCATTGAACTCAACCCACCACCAGAAACATCTGACACAGATCATACTCATGATTGTGATGACATGCTCAATCTCCTCACCAAACCTCTTCCTAATATCTCAGACACCCCTCTTCCCAAAACTAAACTTAATTCCACCCAAGGTGGATATGCTATTTTTACTCTAACTGAAACCACTGAATTAGTTTCCCTTTCCCCTGGCACAACCTCACAACAAGCTGAACTCATAGCCTTAACCAGAGCACTAATCAGTGGAAAGAGACAAACCCTAAACACCTATACTGACTCCAAATACACATATCATATTATACACTCACATGCCCTCATCTGTCAGGGGAGAGGGTTCCTAATTTCTAACAGGTCTTCCATTTTCAACAAATACCTCATCCTACAAGTACTCAAAGAGGCATCACTTCCCACACAAGTGGCTGTAATTCACTGCAAAAGGCACCAAAAATTGAATTGCCCTATATCTGTTGGCAATAGCCAAGCTGATGCTGAAGCCAAAGCTCAGGCTACCCAGCCCTACCCAGGTTCAAACTTCACTGTCATGCTTATTCTCTTAACACTTCCATATCCTGGCACCCCCTACACACCTGAAGAAACTTAAAAATTTCCCCTTATGGGAGCAAAACAAATTGAGGGATCGTTCATTAAAGACAGAAAAATCTTTTTACCTGAACTACGAAAACATGACATTCTCACTCCCTACATAACCAATACCACATAGGACACAAACCCCTCTCAAACTCCTATCTAACTCCCTACACTCTCTTGAACTCTCAAAACACCTAAAAGCAATCATAAAAAACTGTTCCATTTGTCAACAAACTAATATCCATGGCAGTCCTACATCCCTTTCATTTACAGCCCACCAGTATAGAGGTTCTGAACCAGGAAAAGATTGACAATTAGACTTTACCCACATACCATAAGTAAAAAAGATTAAGTACCTTTTAGTTCTCATAGATACCTTTTCTGGGTGTGTAAAAGCATTTCCAGTTACATCTGAGCAGACAGATGTTGTAGTTAATATCCTATTAAAAGAAATAAACCCCAGATTTGGCATTCCCTCTTCTTTACAGTCAGACAATGGGATAGCTTTCACTTCACAACTCACAAAAGGTGTTTATAATGCTTTAGGAATTACCTGAAAATAACATATACCCTATAAACCTCAAACCTCCAGAAAAGTAGAGCATATGAATAAAATCCTAAAACAACACTTAACCAAATTAGCAATGCAGGTACAAACAACATGGACTGAACTTCTGTCCTTAGCTTTCATGAGAACTTGCATGCTTCCTTAAAAATCACACTTCCTAAGCCCCTTCAAAATTATGTATGGACACTCTTTTACTCTTACCAATATATCCTTCCAGGCATCAGCAAAAAAAAAAAAAAAGAAAGAAGCAATATACTCAGCTTAACGCAAATGTGAACATTCCTCCACCTACTAACTGACTCCACACTTCCTGTGCCAGAACTTTCTGCCTTCTCACTACCAATTCCTCCACGTGACTGGGTATATATCTGAAAACCTTACACCCTAAACCTTTAACCCCAAAGTGGACTGGTTCTTTCCTTGTTCTAACCACTCCCATTACAGCAAAATTTTTAAACTTTCCATTATGGATACACTTTTCCAGGTTAAAACCTGCTCCACCACCTTCTGTGAATAATAAAACACTGACTCCTGAGATTCAAGATAAGCACACCTGTGAGCCTCTTGGGGATCCATGATCAAATCTTACAAGGAACAGAGATAACAACATTCAAGTTACAGAAAGCACCACCTCATTTGATCTTTCTACCTAGTCAGTCTCCTCCTGACCCCTTTCTTTTTCCTTTCTGTCATTCCACTATAATTATACTTAAGTCAGGTGGACATGACCCACAAGTTACTACTCAAAGCCAACATGATTTGTATTATTCACTTCTCACACTTAACCAACTTTGTCACCCCCTCTACCCTTTCATTCAAACAATACCTTGATATCATTCAAAACCTGTGGTGGCAAGATCTTTCTGATTTCTACCCTGAAGAAATTCTTTTTTTCTCTTTCACCACCCCCTTTCTTTTCCTTACTAATTAGCATTCCCCTATTCCCACCTTCATACATTGAACAAGCTACATTTTGCCATCTCATTCTCTTCACACAAACCATCCAATGAACTCATTTCCATCTTCTCACAGAAACTATCCAAACCATAGCAATCACAGCTAACCATTCTAATTGTTGGATTTGCCCTGTGTACATGCATACTGACACTCTCTCCCCACTTGCCTTTCCTTTAAGTCCAGAAACTCTCCTACATATCCATCCACAATACACTAGCTTTGGTGGTTGATTGGTTACAAAACTTCCCCCAAGCCTATAGGCAAGAATATAAATATGTACTTATTCTCAATCAAGCCCTAGACAAAATAGAAAGCTCTCAACTTATGGAAAATTCAAATTTCATTGGTGCCATCATAGTCTTAATGGACAAACCCTTTTATGTTTTAAACACTTGTCTTCATGATCTTACAAAATGAATTTAGAACATATACCCCCTACATCCTGCAACCATAACTTACTTTTAAAAATAGATTTATGTATTTATTTCTCCCTCTCATTTTTTGTGCTCACTGTATGCTCTCCATGTGTTCTTCTGTGTCTGCTTGTCTTCTCTTTAGGTGGCAATGGGAAACAATCCCAGGACCCTTCCGAGTGGAGAGAGGCTGCTCAATCTCTCACACCACCTCAGCGCCCTGGTCTGCCATGTCTCCCACTGTCTCTGCTCTGTATCTCCCCTTGCTACATCATCTTGCTGCACCAGCTTCCTGCATGGGCCAGCACTCCATGGGGATCAGTACTCCTGCATGGGCCAGCATTCCATGTGGACCAGCACTCCAGTTGGGCCAGCTTCTTCCTCACCAGGAAGCCCCAGGAATCAAACCCTGGACCTCCCATATGGTTGACAGGAGCCCAATTGCTTGAGCCACATCCACTTCCCCATATCTTATTCTTTGACACCACTATGCTACAATGGCACTCAAACCTAAAAATACCAAACAAACACCTCAAATCAACACTTATTTGGAATGACTTAGGCATTAATCAAACACTTCCTATAC
The DNA here is from genome assembly GCA_029593785.1 of Cabassous unicinctus. NCBI lineage: Eukaryota > Metazoa > Chordata > Mammalia > Cingulata > Chlamyphoridae > Cabassous > Cabassous unicinctus. Next base: position 28,313 of record JAQZBX010015657.1, on the reverse strand, counting down.
ACATAAGTAGCAAAAAGTTACAGTGGAAACATTCTGTGCTTTAAGAGCTCTCATAAACAAACTGGACTGTTTGGTCTAGGAACTCAATCAAGACAAGTATACAAATTAACCAAATTAAAATCCAGAAAGAAAAAAATCTCTTCACTTTTCCTTTCCAAAATCTTCTCTGCCAGAATCTAAAACTAACCTTTAATACTTCCAACCCTCATTATTCTCCTCTATGTTAATGTAGTATATGTTGGGATCCAGGTGTTCAAACTTTCTAGCCACCCACATTCATATTTCATCCTCTCTGGACCCTCAACAGCACTAATTCTCACAGGCACCAATTTTTATTTCCTATGTGGCAACATTGCATACTTAGTACTCCCCCAAGTGTGGAAAGGAACCCATACTATAGTATCCATCATTCCATTTGCCACAATCTTAAAACCCCAGGAAATGACCTACTCTGAGTAAATACATAATCTTCTTTCCATTCCCAAAACCTCACTCCAATGCCAAAAACAAAGTGAACAGAAGAAAAGACATTTCTTAGAAGAACCAGAATTTGGATTTCATGATCATGATAATCCTATATTAGAAAAACCTGGCATAGGACATACCATCTTCTGCAGCATGTTTAGGCTTGCAGGAATCCCACTACTGGAATGAGCAATTTTGAAAATTTCCCTCACTCACAATTATCCTGTAATGCAACTATACAAGCTATAAGTATAAACAACAGGAGATAAATAGCCTAGCATCAGTTGTCATACAGAATAGCAGAGGTGTAGATGTCCTCGCTGCCATTGTGGGAAGCACCTGTGCAATAATAAATGAAACTTGTTTTTATATTAGCAAAACTAGGCAAGTAGAAGAAACTCTTGAAATCCTGAAAGAAAACATAGAAATCATTCAGTGGGCACAACATAATAGCTATGGAACCCAGTCATGGCTATCCTTATTTCTCTCTTACTATTCTTCACCCTTAAAATCAATCCTTTTATCTATTATAATACCACTACTATTTTTGCTGATCCTTCTTTTGGTCCCTGTCTCTTACAGTTCCTCTCTCAGTTCATACACCAAATTGTATAATCAACAATGCAAGAATATGTGAAAGGCATCTTTTTCCTGCATGAACACCGATACCAGCCCCTTTAGGACTGGAAATCAGAACTCACTGGGCTAAATGGAAGGGAATCCCTCTCCACCCCATGACAGCAGGAAGTAGCCAGACTAAGTCAATACCCTAAATCCCTTCACCCTCCTGTCCAGTCCAGCCTCTCATACTCAGGTCCCTCATCATATGCATATATGTGTATATATATATATAAAACAAAGAAGAATATCAGAGATTCTCTATTACAAGGATCACAGTGTATGGTTAATAAACTGTGACATAAATTGAAGGAAGTCAATCTCCATCAATGGCCTACATGACTGACCAGCATGCCATAGCATATGTGCATAAATGCAACCAACCATCTCCTCACAATAACAAAGAAACCACATGAGATGGAGTGGAGTGTGATAAGAACCTCCACTCCCTTCCAGACCAAGGCATCACCAACCACTCCCACATTCCAAGAATACACTACTCCCTGGCTCATTATACCCTAGCCATACAAGGGGGAAATTGGCTTTTACATCCCCTTATGGGCTTCAGGCTATACTCGGTCTCTAACACCCTGCCCCCAGACTAACATTTCCCCACCTATTGATGTCCTGTATAAAATCATATCCACCACCTTCCAGGGGTGGGATGAAGTCTAATCTTCAGACCCCTCCAGTGGGAGAACTCCTCAATAAACTTCCTGCCTGCAATCATTAGTCTCTGCATTCCAGTGATTGCCATTTCTCCAACAGATGTCCTCTGACTTCAACTTTGAGTCATATGACTTATTATGACACATGTGACAAAATGGGAATAATAAATCTAAGAGAAGTCTTAATTAAAGGTATGAGATAAATTATTGAAAGTACAACCCAGGATCTACACATGACATATGGTGTTCAATAAATGGTAGTTTCCACTTTATTAACTGTTAGACATTTAATCCTGAAAAGTATCAAGCATTATGATTAGATAGAAGCTTATTTTGATAAGTTCCTGTCATTTCACATATAATTGGAAGAGGTGTTCTAGGTCTGGGTTTGGGAGAATATAGTTTTCTGGCCAAATCTGCCTGCCACATGTCTTTGTATATAAAGTTTTGTTGAAATACAAAAAAAAGGTACTTCATTCTACTTCTGAAAAGCAGGATCTGAAGCATGGGAGGTAAATATCAAATTATCAAAGAGAACTTCATAGTTGAAGCATGAGTACGATGGCTGAAATTCACAAACAAGTATGCTAATTTCTCTCACAGGTTAAAAGGAAGGACTGAGCAGGGTGGATGAACAATAATCTTCATCCCAGATGGTAATGAGAGTGGCTGGGATAAAGCAATAGGGGGAAAAATGTCAGTGTTTAAATGAACATTGAGTTTAAAACTTTACAATGCCTATCTTTATTGTCAGTGCCAGTTTGAATATACTTTAACAATACATGAAGCTTATTTTGAGTATTAACAAACCTTACTATTTTAATAGTGCTACATAATTACTGATACTATCAAAGTACCTGGTACCAGAAAATGGTTTTCCTTTATGATCATTCAGATGCATGACTGTAATCAGGGCTTCATCCTATATTTTAAGGCAGTAGGCCTATCCAATATATTTAAGCACCATGCATTGATTTCTATCAGAATATCCAGTTTGTAACACATGATTCTGTAATCCATTCCCCAGAGGAGTGTTTTGCATAAGTATGGATCTTTTTGAAAGAGAACGCAATGTCACATCCCTCAAATAAACCAAAAAAAGAAAAATAAAGTAACTTATATCAGGTATTAGCAAATGCATATGCTTATATTCTTTTGACTTTTGAATCCTCAAGATGTAAAAAAGAGCAAGCAATAACAACAACCTGGTAATCTTAATCAATACTTCATGACCCAGAGATATTTAGTGCATAAGTTAAAAACTACTGGCAGTAAGAGAAAACCATGGCATTAAGGGAGTAAATACACTAAGGAAAACAAGAACATAAGAACAAAATCTAAAGTGTTCACAGAAAATATTGGTCAGTCATTTCCACTCATTTCCAGTTTTTTGTTTTTCCAACAGAGTGAGGGATTTTGTTAGGACATGCCTGGATATGTGTCTTGAGAAGGAATGGTAAATGTGGGAGATGAGGTACTAGCTAAGCATTTTTGAAGTCATCCTGGGAACTGCCCAGGTATACCACACAGTGCCTGTGATGGGGCACAGCCAGTCCTTGGCTGGCTAGGAGGATCCAGTGCTACATAAGCTATAGCCTGTGGCAGTGTTTTGCAGGACCATGTGTTAGGCCCCAAAGCTGGATTTGTAGACTAAGTGAAGTGTTCTTCAGTAGAGATGGTCCAGGTATTACTTGATATCAATTGTGCAAATTTACACAGTACTAACACTTGGTTTTATTGTAGAGGTTTTGGATGATTTGCAAAAGAGGTGTGAAGAATGATTAGTATTTTTCTTCAGGGCTAGTTATTTGTAGGTCCTGTGAGAGAAAGAATAGTATTAGTATCTGGTGCAGTTTCTTTTCTTTCTGAATAGGAAATGCAGGATTCCAACCAGCTCTACTTCACATTTCACTTCATGCTCAGGTGTGGTATCTGGTTAAGGGTGTCCTTTATCTGCTGGATCTGATAAGTAGTAAGGCTTTCCTCTGGTATGATGGTCCTAGGACTTGATTCTTTGTAACTTAAGAGAAGAATGAGAAGTTAATAGTACTCTGTAAGGTCCCTCCCATTTTAGGTTTAAGCTAATTTTCAGGGAGCTTTTTTCCAAACTTTAAATAACTTGATCCCTGAATTAGAAGGAGTGGAGAGGCTGGTCAATTGGGTATTTCAGGCACATGTTTGCATATGTGTGAATGGTGGTGAGGAGCTCTCATAACTGCAATGCTCAATTATGGAGGGCTCCCTCTAAGGTTAATGGGGAAGTAAATTAGGTTTTCCTTTCAGGTTGCTTAGGAAAGGCTTTCTCTATTAAGCTTGAAATGACTTAAGTTAAGTTCTTTTCTAGGGGCCACCCTGAGCTGAAGGAGAGCTAGGTTAAGTGTTTCTGGTTATTTTAACTGTGTTTTCTGACAAATTTTATTTAAAGTGTTTTAAAAATATAGTTTATTTTTTCCACCTTTTTTGATGATTCAGGTTTCCAGGCTGCATGCAATTTCCACTTAATTTTGAGGCACTGGTTGACACCTTGCATTACAGTTGAAATAAAAGCAGGTTTATTATCTGATTGAGTTGTTGAGATAGTTTAAACCTTGAGATGATTTTTTGGAGGAAGAACTTAGTTACTATGGAATGCTGTTTTGTGTGATAGGGAAAAGCTTTTAATTATCCTGAAAAGGTGTTTATAAACACTAAAAGATACTTAACATTTTTTTTGTGGTTTTATGTGGTTTTTAATGTTTTGGGTGACTCTTATTTCCCATGGGTTTAAGATTTTTAATCAGTGAGGCTGCATAGGCCACCATGGTGAGGTGACTTCATTTTTCCAATTTGTATGGTTTGAGGTATAGGAAAAAAATGATTATTACTTCCCCTTTGGGACTGTAGGGCTATTGGGTTTTTCATTTGTATTTTTAATGTTTGCATTGGTCTTGCTATTAGCATTTCAATTGGAGTAGGGGTTGTTACTTGAGGTGCAGAAGTTAAACAGTTTAAGGTTGGAGACAGTATCTTAGTAATTTTTTGTAAAAATCCCATATAGATTTTTATTTGTTCTTTTAAAAGGCTATTCATCCTTTTTATAGGACTTGCACTAGTGGCATTATAAGGCAGATAGAAAGTTTAAACAATATTTTGATTTATAGTCTAAGAATATGTGAGGTGACCAGTAAATGAGTTTTTGGTTACTGTTAATTTTGGCTGGCACTCATATAGGGCACATTTTTTTTTTGTTAATGAAGAGTACCTTGTTGGTTACAAGAGTTCTGTGGCAGTGTTTGTGGCAGAGAAAGCATACTTTGCAGAGGAGACTGACATATTTCACTTGCTATTATGTTATTAGAGTTTGTGTTTTGCTAATATGTTTCATCCTGTGAGGTAATTGTTGCAGTCATTGGAGTGAGTGTGATGGACTATTGTGGGTGAAGTCCATGAACTGCTGGTGAATAACAAATAGCTGGAATTGCTGGTAGCCATGATATTTACCTTATCCTGTGGAGTTATTCTGCTGCTTCTTGGGTTTTAATGGCATGGTTTTAAATCTACATGAGGGTTAGTTTTTCAACATTCCCAAGAGGGGTGTTAGAGGAGTGGGCAGGGATGTGATCTTTTTACAGATTTCTCCTCCACAGAGGGCAGCCCATGACAGTTTACTGTTTCAGTCTTGTTTCTAGATTCTGCAATTCACCCCTGGATAGGGATGGCAGTTTTCAAAGTGACCAGACACTATTGGCTTAAGCCCTCTACTTGCAATGGGGCATGGGATGTTCTATACAATTGCATTTTAAGGGGCTACATCATAATTTGGCCCCTTTCCACAATTAGCACTAAAACCCAAGGGGTATTTGCTTAGAATGTTGCTTTTGCCACAAATGCCACCCAAAGTTAATATTAATGCAGGCTACATCTAATTTACAAGATAAGTTACGGTCCACCTCCCTTTACTGTTTGACTTTTTTATATTACTCTTTTTATTTTTTAAAAGCAGCTTTCTGGGGATCTTCCATTCCCATGTACAACTTTTTTTGATTAATACATACGTATTTGAGCTAAATAAGCGATGAAGTGTTTCCAGGATCTCCAAAAACCCAAAAAAGGTTATTAATTGTTTTAGAGTTTCAGGACATGATAAGATTAAATTATAAAAAGCTATTCTGTTAAAACAGATTCTCAGCTTTGCATATTAATGTAAGCATTTAAGTTTTTGTTTATTTGAATAGAACTCTTTTAAGAATTTTTTTATTAATTTAATATTACCATCTGGAGGTATGAAATTGTACACTGAACAAACCAACAAACACAAAGATTTAAAATACAACAGGATGGCAGGAGAAGATCATTGGTGGAGGGTGTCAGGGATGGGGGTTGCTTAGGAGGAAGTTCATCTGAACATATATAAAAGGTATATAAAATTGTTCAAATGCTCATGGGGCATGATCATGGTGGGTGGAAAACCACTCAATAAATGAGAGAATACTGAATTTCCATCCTGGAGAGCTCTGTCATATTCTCCAAGGGTGTAGCAACAGTCCCCCAAATGCAGGGGCAGTGTCTGGCAAAGGAGGATGATCCACTGATGGGCTCTTGCTACTAATGATTAGCCTCATGAGTCTTTGCTCTTGAAATTGAAACTTAGCCTATTGTTATAGGGTGCCTAGGGGTTGCCTCCTGAGAGCATCCTTGTTGCTCAAATGTGGCCTCTCTCTAAGCCAAACTCAACATATGAATGCATTACCTTCCTCCCAGCATGGGACATGACTCCCAGGGATAGGCCTCCCTGACAATGAGGGATAACTAACAAGCACCAATGGGCAATACAACTGGAAAAAGACCTGGAATAAAAAGGGGGAAAAGGTAAAGACAAATGTGTTCATATAGCAAAGAGACTTCAAAGTGAGTCAAGAGGTCATCTCAGAGGTAACGCTTATGCACATATCAATAGGAACTCATAGGCTTCCAATGTGGCTACACCCCAAACAGAGGGGCTCCTGAGGGCTCTGGAGACACCCAGGTCTTATGTCAGGGTGGATATCCCCAGAGTTTTGCACCATATCAGCAGGCCCTACTTTGGAATCCTTGCTCCTGAGAGTGACAGAGTTGGACCCAAATATGTCTTCCCTGCACATGGTCCATCTGTCCCTTCTATTACAACCTATATGTGGTGTCAGAGTTTGTAGGTATACTTCCAGAGACCAGAGTCTGGGCTGTCCAGGTGACAGCTGGGCCCAGAATCTCAGTGGTGCTTTAACTCCTACTCTACAGTTCAATGGACTCACCCTGGACACCTGTGGGGAGATGATGATGGACAATGGACATCCCAGTGAATGTAGAGAGTCTGCAGCTGCATGTAGGATAATTCCATTCATCTTATGCATGGGATATAAGCCCCCTCTCATTTGGAGGTGGAGTAGATATCACCAAACCAGACTCCTCGGGATTGGGGGAAGAGTTATGGAATAGAGTGGACTAACTGGTATTCTGTTATAGACATATTGTGATTCAAGTAATGGAAGAAATTACAACATTAATGTGGTACCAGTGGCCACTGGATGCTTTGGGGGCAGAGAGAAGGAAAAGCAATTGTAATGCAGGGGCTTTTTCAGGACTTGGGAATTATCCTGAGTGACATTGCAAGGACAGATATAGGTCATTTTACACCAGTATATACCATGCAGAACTGTGTGGGAGAGAGTGTGGTCTACAACGTGAACTGCAGTCCATGCTTAGTGGCAAAACCCCAAGATGTGTATATCTATTGCAGGTGATGTGCCATACTAATGAAGGATGTTTATGTGGGGGGTTGTAGGAGGAGTGGGAGTTGGGGCATATGGGAATCCCTACAGTTTTTGTGTAACATTTATGTAATCTAAGTATCTTTTAAAAAATAAGAATATTTATTATTAAAAAAATACAACAGAAACATAAAGTTTACTAATTTGACTTGGAATTCTTACTCCTTTGGTAAGGTTGCTTCCAAGCTTTACATTATTTCACCTTTTTAAATTTTTACTGCCTTTAAGATCTTTGACTGGGGCTGAAGGAGACTCAAACAGCATTAATTTACAACTTTTTAGTTTTTAATTTTTCCACAATTCAAAGAAGATTTGAACATATGGGACTTTGCTCATTTATTGTTGTTTACAAAACAAGTTAAATTGCAATATCATGTTAAAATTCAAAGACCCGTATTCTGGTTTAATTTTTCTGTATTTAATTTATACCTAGGTTAAGCTTCATTACCAAAAATTAATTAATTTATGCTTTTGTAACCCAGATCCCCCAAATTTAAACCAATGTTTCAGGATGCAACCTAATGTTGAGCACTCATTCCCCATCATGGCAGAAAGAAAGAGAGAGAGAGAACAGCTAAAACATAGTCTCAAAATGCAGTAGGCTTCCTTTTAAAGGGGTGAGCTACTGGGACTCAAACCCACGAAACCTCTCCCACTACCACCACAGCTTCACTACCTTAGAGAAGGTAAACCAAATGCTAACTCACAGTTAGCCACAGCCAAACAATGGGTTTCCCCTTTAAGGGAATGAGGGAGTAGGTCTCCAACCCATTAAAACTTTTCCCCCTGTAGTCAAACCTCCATGACCTTAGTGATGTTAAACTAAATGCTAAATCGTAGTTAAGCCAAAGCTGAAGAGAATCAGAATAACTGGCACTAAATGTTAATTCATGGTCAGGTAGAAGAAAAAAGAAGTAATGAATAAAGGAATGAACTCACCCACCAAGGGAAGGAAATGAACTTATTCTCTGTTCTAACCTTGGGAGTTGATTCCATCAGTGGCTGGAAAGGGACTCTGTCCCAGGTAACCCCTGAGTCCTTGGGAAAATTTCAAGTGGCTGCTGGAATCAGGGATGCCCTGGTGCAGACAACCCCATCCACAGTCCACCTTGGAAACATTTTTTTGTTACTATTTTTTTAATTTATTTTAGTCCCAGTGGAGTTGTCAATTTGTTATGCCCCAAAGCTGGGCCTTTGGGGATAACTAGAGAAAAAAAATTTTAACATGAGAGTTAGGCAAAATTTACATTTAGTATGTCTGCAGACAGGAGCCAAGGCCAGTCTAAAATTACTCAGACCTGACTCCTCTGTGCTACAGTTTTATTCTTGCTTAAATACCTAAGTTACTACTTAGCATTTGCTTTGATTAAGCATTAGCTTTTATGCATATGGATGAACTCACATAGCTAGTTATATAATTGTATGATTAGTATGTTCAGGAAATCATGCTTGCACATATATTGCATGATCAAAAATGGGGCAGATAACTCTACCCCTGGGTGTGATTTTTACTATTAGTTAAGCAAGTTGAAGTCTTTCCTTTGTATTCTAGCAACAAAAAAAAAAGGTACTTTCAGGTATTCTGTCATACTACATCTACTACATGGACTACCTGTTGACCCAGATCATGCACTGGAAGGAGGTCAGCCTGTGGGACTAGTATGACTTTGTGTGGAACCAGAAGTGGGCCATCCAGAAGGACATCACACAGCAGTGCCTCTGTGATACCATGATGGTGTCCCTGATCAAGAAATGTACCTGGTTCCACATGCAGTGTGCCCAATTCATGTGTGAGGAGCCCACATCCTCCTTTGATGTCAAGCTAAACCATGAGTTCATTACTATACTAAGAAAATGGAAGACATGTCTCAAAAAAAAGAATATATCAATTCCCAAGAAAAGACACAGGATTTGAAATATCTAATTAACAAGATGCACACAATTTTCCAAAATCAAAATTTTGAATTGAAAGACAATGTGGCTTAGGAGATAACCAACATCAAGAAGATGCTGAGCAAGCACAAAGAAGAATTTTTAAACCTGAATAGAAAAGTAACAGAGCTCATGGGAATGAAAGACATGATAGGTGAGATAAAAAACACATTAGAGGCATACAACAGCAGACTCCTAATGATAGAAGAAAGAATATATGATACCAAAAACAGAACACCTGAAATCAAGGAAAGAAAACACAGAAAGGAAAGAATGGAAAATTTTGAGGAAGGGCTCAAGGAATTGAATGACAATATGAAACACAGCAACATATGTGTCATGGGAGTTCCAGAAGAATAGAAGGGTAGAGAGGCAGAAAGAGTAGTTGAAAAAATAATAAATGAAAATTTCTCAACTTTCTTGAAAAAACTTAAATTTCATGTCCAAGAAGACTGGTGTACCCCAATCAGAATAAATCCAAATAGACCTACTCCAAAACACATAATGCTCAGAATGTCAAATGTCAAAGGTAAAGATAAAATTCTGAAGGCAGCAAGGGAGAAGCAAACCATCACACACAAGGGATGCCCAGTATGACTTAGTGCACGTTTCTCATCAGAATACATGGAAATGGGAAGACAGCTGTATGATAAATTAGGATACTTAGAAAAACTGCCAGCCAAGAATCCTTTATTAAACAAAATTGTCCTTCAAATATAAAGGTGAGTATAAAATATGCACAAACAAACAGAAAATAAGAGAGTTCTTAAAAAGAATCTACCTTTGCAGGAAATATTAAAGGAAGTCTTATAGCCTGAAAGTAAAAGACAGGAAGGAGAGGCTTTGAGGAGAGGGTAGAAGAAAGAATAGGAAAAGGATAACCAAAAGAGTAAAAAGACAGATGACAATAAGATATGACATATGAAAACCAAAGAATAAAATGGTGGAAGCAAATAATGCATTTACAGTAATACTGAATATGAATGGTTTAAAATCTCCAATCAAATAGTATAGGCTGACAGAATGGAAAAAGAAACATGAGCCATCCATGTGCTGCTTACAAGAGACTCATCTTAGATCCAGGGATACAAACTGGCTGAAAGCAAAAGGTTGGAAAAAGATACTCCACATAAATAGTGACTAAAAAAGAGCAGGTATAGCTCTACTAATGTCAGAACAAACATTCTTTAAATGCAAAAAATTATTAAAGAAACAGAATGTCAATCAAAAGGTACAATCCACCAGGAAGATACAAGTCATAAATAGCTATGTATCTAACCAAGGTTCCCCAAAATACATTAGATAAACTCTGGCAAACCTGAACTGAGAAATAGACATTTCTACAGTAATTGTTGGAGACTTCAACATACTACTCACATCATTTGATAGAACAATTAGAAGATCAAAAAGGAAACAGAGAACTTGAACAATATGACAAATGATTTAGACCTAAGATACATATATAGAATATTGCACCTAAACTCATTGGGTTATACATTCTTCTCAAGAGCCCATGGATCTTCCTCTAGGATAGACCACATTTTAGGTCAGAATGCAGCTCTCAATAAATATAAAAGATTGAAATTGTACAAAGGGCCTTCTCAGATCTACAGGAATAAAATCAGAAATCAATAATAGGAAAGTGGTAATTTTGCAAATGTGGGGAGGCAAAACAACACACTCCTAAATAATCAGTGGGCCAAAGAAGAAATCTCAAGTGAAATCAGTAAATATATTGAGACAAATGAAAATGAGAACACAGCTTATCAAAACTTATGGGATACACCAAAGGCAGTTCTGAGAAGGAAATTTACAGCCCTAAATACCTATAATAAAAACTAAGAGCTGAAATCAAATATCTAACTGAACAACTGGAGAAACTAGTAAAAATATAGGAAACCATTCCCAAAGCGAGCAGAAGTAGAAAAATAATAAAGATTAGGGCAGAAATAAATGAAATTGAGGATGACAGCAAAAAACAATAGAGAAAATCAACAAAACCCAAAGCTGGTTCTTTGAGAAGATCAACAAAACTCACAAACCTCTTGCTAGACTAACAAAAAGAGAAAAGATGCAAATAAATGCAACCAGAAATGAAAGGGGGAAAGTTATGACAGGTCCCACAGAAATAAAAAGGGTCACAAGAGGATATTATGGGAAACTGCCAAGAAAATAGACAACCCAGATGAAATGGAAAATTCCTAAAAATACATAACCTACACCATTGCTACAAGAAATGCAAGAACAAACCAATCATATTTAAAGAGATGGAATCGGTCTCAAAAATCTCCCACCAAAAAAAATCTCCCAACAGCACCAGATGGCTTCACAGGTGAACTCTATCAAGCATTTCCAAAAGTATTAACACCAATCCTGTTTAAACCCTTCCAAAAAATTGAAGAGTAATGAAAATTACCCAATACAATTTATGAAGTCAACATCACCCTAATACCAAAATGAGATAAAGGCACTACAAGAATAGAAAATTACAGACAAGTCTCTCAAATGAACACAGATGCAAAAATTCTCAACAAAATACTTACAAATTGAATCCAACAGCATATCAAGAGACTTATACATCTAGACCAAGTGTATCAAGAGACATACATCTAGACCAAGTGGGATTTATTCCTGGTATGCAAGGCTGGTTCAACATAAGAAAACAATGTAATACACATTGACAAATGGAAGGGGAAAAACACATGATCATCTCAATACATGCAGAAAAGGCATTCTGCAAAATCCAGCATCCTTTCTTGATAAACATCACTTTAAAAGATAAGAATAAAAGGATAATTCCTCAATATGACAAAAGGCATATATGAAAAAGCCACAGACAACATTGTACTCAATGGAGAAAGGTTGAGAGCCTTCCCTCTAAGATCAGGAAGAAGACAAGGATGCCCACTATCATCATTGTTATTCAACATAGTACCAGAAATTCTAGCTATAGCAATTAGACCAGAAAAAAAATTACAGGCATCCAAATAAGAAAAGAGGAAATAAACCTCTCAATATTTGCAGATCACATGATCCTATATTTAGAAAACTCTGAATATAGACAAAACTACTTGAGCTAATAAATGAGTTTAGTAAAGCAGCAGGATTCAAGATCAACATGCAAAAAATCAGTAAAAAATTTTTACATTCGGATTGAACACTCTGAGGAGGAAAGCAGGGAAAAATTCCATTTACAATAGCAACAAAAAGACTCAAATATTTAGGAATCAATCTAACCAAAGAAGTACAGGAACTATATGCAGAAAACTAAAAAGCAATGCTAAAATAAATCAATGAAGACCTAAACAAATGGAAAGACATTTTTTGTTCATGGATGGGAAGACTATCATGAAGATGTCAATCCAACCCAAACTGATTTATAGATTCAATGCAATACCAATCAAAATTCCAACAGCCTACTTTACAGAAATAGAAAATGCAATTACCTAATTCATTTGGAAGGGAAAGTACACCCAAATAGCTAAAAGCTTCTAAAAAGGAAAAGCAACCTGGAAGGAATTTCATGGCCTGTCCTTAAAGAATATTACAAAGTTACAGTCATCAAAACAGCATGGTACTGGCATAAAGATAGACACATATGATCTGTGGAAGAGAACTTAGAGTCCAGAAATAAACCTTCACCTCTATGGTCAACTGGTTTTTTACAAACCTACCAAAACCTGGGAGAACTGGATGTATATAACTAAAAGAATGAAAGAGGATCCCTATCTCACTCCCTATACAAGAATCACCTCGAAATGGATCACAGACCTAAATATAAAAGAAGGACTATAAAACCACTAGAAGAGAATGTAGGGAAACATCTTTTAGACCTTGTGTTAGGAGGTAGTTTCCTGGACTATACACCCAAAGCATGAGCAATGAAAGAAAAATAGATAAAAGGGACCTCCTCAAAACTGAACACTTCTGCACCTCACAGGAATTTGTTAAAAGGGTGAAAAGTCAGCTGACTCAATGGGAGAAAATATGTGGAAATCACATGTGTGATAAGGGTTGAATATTCATAATATATAAAGAGATATTATAACTCAATAATAAAAAGACAAATGACCTGATTAAAAAATAGACAAAACACTGGAATATACATTTGTCCAAAGAAGAAATGCAAATGACAAAAAAAAAACATGAGAAAATATTCAACATCACTAATGATTAGGAAAATGCAAATCAAAACTACAATGAGATATCATTTCACACCTATTAGATTGACCGCTATTAAAATGTTGGAAAACTGTAAATGTTGGAGAGGATGTTGAGATATAGGAACACTTATTCACTGTTGGTGGGAATTTAGAATGGTATAGCCACTGTGGAGGACTGTTTGGCCGTTCCTAAAGAAGTTGAATATAGACTTGCAACATGACGCTGCAATACCACTATTGAGTATATACCCAGAAGTACAGAGAGAAGTGAAAAGAACAGACATCTGCACAATGATGTTCATAGCAGCATTATTCCCATTTGCCAAAGTTGGAGTCAACGCAGGTGTCCATCAATGGATTAATGGATAAACAAATTGTAGTGTATTCATGTGATGGAATATTATGCAGGTGAAAGAAGAAATGAAGTCATTAAGCATATGACAACATGGATGAACCCAGAGGACGTTATGTTTATTGAAGCAAGACAGACACAAAAGTACAAAATACTGTAAAATTAGCACTACTATAAACTAAATATATTGTGTAACTTATTGTATGATTCCATGTATATAAAATATAACTATAAATCAATCTATAAAGATGAAATTAGATTAGTGGTTATGTAGGGCTCAGGAAGGCATGCTAAGTGGAATGGAATTTTTTTGGGGGGTAATGAAATAGTTCCAAAACTTTGTGGTAATGAATGCACAATATTGTGATTATACTAAAAACCATTGATTATACACTTTGGATAGATCATATGGTATGTGGATATATCTCAACAAAACTGCTAAATAAATAAATAAGTAAATAAATAAATAAATAAATAATTGTTCAAGGATAGCTAGAAATAAAAGCTATGTACAGCAGGGGAAACAGAGAGATTGAGAGGCAAAAAATATTCCTGTTTACTTTTTGTTTTTTATTATTATTATTGAAATAATGAAAATGCTTTAATAATGATTAAGTGATGAATGCACAGCTATGTGATTATGCCAAATATTATTGATTATAAAGGCATTATTTACTTCCACCATTTTATTCTTTGGTTTTCATTTGTCATATCTTGCTTTTGTCTGTCTTTTTAACCTTTTGGTTATCCTTTCACCCCCACTGTTTCAACTGTATATTTACACAAGTTATTCTTAACCAGGAGTCACTGGGTTTGAGGGTAATATGAGGGTTATGAATTAAAATTTACTAATGCCCAGTCATGGTAACAAGAAAAGGACTCCAAACCCTGCATTCTTTTATACTACACCCCAATCAGTGACTATTCAATCATTTCTGTGGATTTGGTCAGGCATTATACACACAAATACATACCCATGGGACTGCATGGCACTTGGAATGTCATGTAAGACACAGGCAGCAGCATTTCCCACACCTTTAATAACATTTGCAATAGGAATCCTTTTCTACTATAATGGGTCATGGAACTTAGCCTTTTCTGCTGTAGCCCCTTTTCTATAACCTCCTAAAGAGGAGACACAGCCACCTTAGGTGGTAATACCTGGCATTGAGCATTGGCAAACCTTCTGTCCATGCATCACTTTCATGGTTATAGAGCCACACATATAGAGCTTCTATATTATCCATCCTCTTACCCCCAGTTACATAACTGTAACACCAAAGCTTTCCCTAGTATAAGCTGGTATTTCTGCTCCTGGAATCCATACATTTGTCAAAGGATCCCATATGTGACTCTCTGATAAAGAATACTAGTAATAGCCTCCAGTGATGTACATTGTGGCTGTGAACCTCTGGGAAATCTCTTTAGGGATGGTATTCAATCCATTGTATATTGCATGCCATATTTTGTTTTCAGTTAACAAGCAGCTTCTTTGAAGGCATAAAGCTGTTTTTAAGTATACTGGATCTATATCTATGTTGATATAGCTTAGAAGATCATATAAGCATTCAATTCGATTTTCACATCATAAGCAGTCCACTTAATAACTGGCTGTATGATAGCTTCTTCTTTCCAAACACTGAGATTCTTTCTGGACAAGATAAAGAGAAATTTTCAGGGCTGATGTCCAGAAATTCTTGTTTTCAAACTTCTTAACCCATGAACACAGTATTCTTCAAGATTCCTTCTCTAGTTCTAGACACACATGAAATTCTGCAAAGGAGTGCATTCCAATACAATTATCAATATCCAGGTGCCTTCCCCAAAACTGCTCACAAGCCTTCTTTACTGAAAGGAACTGTAACTGACCTGTTGCCTCAAGCAGGCTTTGAACATTTCTTTTAGTCAATTTGGGAAGTGCACGCATAATTTAAAAGGCCTTCCAGAATATCATGGTGGATGCCAGAGAGTTTGATTTTATTTTTATGTTTCTTTCATGTCAGCTGTGAACATTGCCTTAAAATCTTTGCTGCAAGCAGCTAAAACAGCTCAGTGACCATGGAAGATTGTGCCTGAAGGGCATTGAAGGGTAATATCAGTAAATTATCCATCCAACCAAAGTGTTCTGAATGCATTCAGAATATCCAGTGGATGCGATGAATCCCTGAAAAGATAAAGAGACTCTTCTTGGCCTTCAGAACCAGGACTCCCGCGGGTGGCTATGGGGAGCGGGGCTGGTTGGTGGGCTAGTGGTGGGAGGGGGCGTGGACACCTCTGGACCCTCTAGCCATCTTTGGAAGAGGTGCAGCAGAGGCTGTCTGCTAGCCCAGCTCCAGCCAAAAAGCGACCCCTATTTTGGTGCCAAAGCTCTCCCCAGCCTCCAACTGAAGAGTCCCAAATGCGTCCTGTGGGCGGGGCCATATATGGTCACTCCAGAGTGGGCCCCCTGCGGCCCCTCCCTGGAGGTTCACCACCACTGCCCAACACTCCTGGCCACCTAAACTAATAAAATTTTATTTAATTCTGGGAATGAAATTTTTATCTAGAATTTGCAGGAACTAAAATAATTTTTAATCTGGATAGCATACATTTCCTTTAATGTGAACAAAAAATTACATTGTTGTAACTTTAATTACATTAGCCATAACTAATTTCACAAGCTTATTTCACAGATTTTTACCATACATTAAAAGAAGGCATATTTTTATATGTCATATTTGCTTAAAGCTTTGCTCATAATCTTAAGAGACTTTATATAGTATGATTGCATTTGCATTATTACAAAATAGTACAAATTCATTTTATACACATTAAAATAAAAAGTAATCAGTGTTTATATCTGTTTAATGAGAATTTTAGTAGTTTTAATTTACTTCAGCTTATGTATCAATTGTTTTGAAAATTTTGATAATTCATGTGAATAATAGTGAAATATATTTGTTCCAGAATGTAATATACTAGGAATCACAGTAGGCAGCCTTTCTGATTGACTTCTTTCACTTAGCAATAAACATTTAAGATTCCTCCATAGCTTTTCATGGTTTCATAGCTCATTTCTTATATTGTTGCATAATATTCATCATATGGATATACTAAATGATTTTTTTTAATCCATTCACATATTAAAGAACATTTTAATTGCTTACAATTTTCAGAAATTTTGAACAGAGCTATAAATAATGGTGTGCAGGTTTTTCTGAATCATATGGTCAAACTATGTTTAAGTTTGCAAGACACTATCAAATTATGTAATAAAGAAGCTATGCCAGTGTAACAGTTTGGCATTGTTTATGAATTCCAAAAATAAATATTGGATTATGTTTGTAAACTGGTCTGTACCTGGGCACTATTAAATTATGATTAAGGCTTTGATTGGGCCATGTCAGTAGGTCATTGAGTCCCTGTCCCCTTGGTAAGTGGGGACTCACAGTAAAACTACATGGCAGAGAAGAGAGTTGGAGTTTTGATCCTGGGGCCTGAAAAGTAAACACACAGGAGAAGAAGATACTTGAGGAAAGATAGAAGTTTCTGTTAGACATGGCAGAGAAGAGAAATGAGCTGTTCACCTGAGAGTTTACAGCTGACCTTGTGGAGACAACAGAGAAGATGAGCATGGAAAGAATTTAGCCCTGGGAGAGAGAGATGAGACTTATCCCAGCCTACAACTGATATTGGAAGAAGCTGGGACCATGGAGCTTTAAGAGGAAGAGGAAGGCTGAACATTGGCAGCCAACTTGCTCCAACACATGGCAACAAACTTTGGTAAGGGAAGTAACTTATGATTTATGGCCTGGTAACTGTAAGCTTCTACCCCAAATAAACGCCCTTTATAAAAGCCAACAGATTTCTAGTATTTTGCATCAGCACCCTTTGGCTGACTAATAGAGCCATTTTGCATTCCCACTAGCAATGAATGACAATTTCCATTTCTCCATATCATCATCAGCATTTGATGTAAGGAGTAGTTTTTTTTTTTTTTTTAATTTAATTATTTTGGTCATTATTCTCCAAATGTAAGTCATCTGAGCAGATTTTACCTGATGAGTGATGATCACAGACACTTAAAGACATTTATTAATGAATTAATAATAAAATATTCCTCTTGTCATCTCACTACAGCACCCCAGGTAGTGCATGTTGATGTTTACAAAGAGACTGTGTGCTTCCCTGTTCCCACTGAAGCCCCCAGCCTCCATTCTACTTCCTGAAACACACACCAGAGTTCCAGGACTTATCTGACCTCTCCACTCTTCATTTCATTTCAGAAATCCTGTGTGTCTTATGATTCCTATGGACCTCTTGACTACATACTCCTTAGGAGATTAAAGATTATAGCAGTTTAAATATATAGGTAATTATTCAGTCCTTCCGTCTTAGTGGAAACCTTGAAACCTGATTGCCTTAGTAAAAGTCCACTAAGCCAAGGGCCCCTCAATGGTTTCTTCCTATAAGAACCTTCATGTTAGTTGCAAGATAAGGCATTTCTCTCTTGTTATCCTAGTATAATTTGGAAACACTTCTAAGAATCCCATTATTATTTTAACTTAGATTTATGTGTGCTTCAAATCCCCTTAATGAGACAAACCTACCTGAAAGTTGGGACATAGGTCTTAATTTTAGGTAAGAAATACAAAAGAGTATCTGGCAAAAAGTAGGTGGTGAGTAATTGCAATTAAATTTATAAATTTGAGATCAGCCTGGTTTCTTTCATGTTTTTCTCCTGATATTTCAACCTTCCTACATAATCCCAGATCTTCTGGGAATCATCTAAAACAATAATATAGTGTAATTGATAAGGAAAAAAATTGATCATACATCAAAGAAGAAAACAATGGAAATATTCCTGTGGTGTGAGATGCTATCCAGAAGGGGAAATATTAAGATTATGTAAAATTATTCTTAAATTCCTATCTCAGATGTAAGGATTGTTGGCATGCTAAATGTTTCATATTTAATCTCATTTTTCTTTTCTTGGTTTTCAAAATGCTTGAAAGTGTACAAGACTTTGCATTGCCCTTTCCTGTATTTAAAGGGAGCATTTCTCATTTCATGTTTATGAGGACTCTGTGTATATGAGATCTCTGTGTATATGAGATTCTTTAATAATATCTTTAAGGGTTGAGACTCAGGCAGTGGCCAGTGAGGGTTAAACTGTGAGGGTTAAATGGAAAGAGTTAAACTGTGAGGGTTAAACTGTGAAGGTTAAGGCTCTGGCAGCAGTCTAACTGTTTACAAAGTCCTTTGCTCAGAGTACACATACTCTCTAGGTACAGCAAAAATGATTCTGGGAAATTGTATGTTGTGTTCTTTCTGTGTAACATTTGAGTAATAACAATGGTGTATAAATGACCCTGCAAATAAAGAAAGGCTATTCTTGCTTGCCTGTTTGTCTGGAGCAGATGGCAGCTGGGCCAATATGAACAAGTTTCCTTCTCTGCCTAGAGTCTTTTTTCCATCTACCTCCTTCATGGCCTCCCAAGGTGGGTGGACACAGTGGACAATATCTCTCCTTGTGAAAATGGATTTTCTATTCTTCCCCCTACTCATAAGGATTGGAGGCTAGATGAGGGTAGATACTTTCCTGGGGCTCATTAGTGACATTATTATACAGTCCCAGCATCTGTTATGGGACCATTTGTTATGGAACCCATTTAAAACTAAATTTCCACCAGCTAGAAATGCTTCACAATTTTCAGTATATGAGGGATGGATGATTAATCTTCCCCACCAATTTCCTTTAGAAAATTGAAATTATTTCTCCAGGGCAATTTCTTTTGAGATTTATACCACCAAGAAGGATATAAGCATCTCTATTCCGTAAATGATAATCACATTAGAAAACAATGAGGGAGCAAAAAAACTATCCCACAGTGATGAAACCAGACAACCGCTCCTTGGTAAAAAGTCATGCCAGGTTTGGGGGAAGAGCATAAAGCAAGAAAATCCCTATTAGATGCAGTTGCACATGTTTCTGTTGGCTTTTGGTTTTGTTGTTATTGGTATGGATGTTTTCATTGGTTTGCAATCCAGTGTCTCAAACCCTCCAAATATCATTGTTTCAACCAAACATGGCAAATGCTGAGGTCCACATGTGATCAAATTTGGCCAATACAAGCCCTGCAGCCAAGGACTTAGCTGACTTGTCTATCAACAATTGAATTAACAACTGAAGCAAATGGTTCATAGTAATTGGGTAAATTGGAAGAGCTGAATACAGGCTAATGCTGGAGCTCCAACCTGAGATACAAATATTTTAATTGCCAAACAATCTGATATTTTATTAGCAACCAACACCCAAATCAGGCCATATGATTTAAAACAGAATCCCTCTCAGCACTTATCTGGGCTAAACCTTGACACTTGGGAACTTTTAGATTCAGCTACCATTAACTGGGGCTTAAATTGTGCCAATCAGATACTGGTACTTTGATCAAATTACAGAAGTAACATCCTTGTTAGCTGGGCTCCCACAAAACCCTTTGATTTAAAAGATATTTGCCAGTCAATCTTTTGACCTAAGGTTGTCTTCAAATTCTACATGCAGCTCAGTTTCATTTTAATGACACAGAGCCACAAAAACAGGACCCTTGTCAATCAAAGATGTTCTCCATCTGGGAAGGATATCCCTGCCCCACATCCCAGATGACATCATCCCAGCCCAGGAGCTCACTGCTGCGGAGGACATCACCTCAGACAACAGTTCCCCAGCAAAAGAGTTCACTGTTGAAGATCACTCACCCCTGCATCCTAAATAATTGTCAGGGCTCCCAACTACACCTGAGCTGGGAAAGTCTCACAACCCATGAAAGACCCCAGACACCCTCAATTTTTCAGCGACTAATAACATTGTCACATCCTGTTTTAAATCTTGAGACCCATCAGATTGAGTGATTTTCCAGACAGTTCAGTTTGCCCTGTGACCCAGCTTTGCTTTGGTGATACTTGTAAAATTGTAATTTAATTTATGCCTGTCATGGATGTAATACTAGTTTTTACCATGTTAACTGCCTGTGGCACCCAGTCCAATAACTCTGCAGTGCATGCAAGATAATGGTTCCTACTAATATTACTGCTCTTGCCTAAAGGGTGGCCTAACTAAAGTATCTGTGCTATATTTTCTCTTAGGTAAAACAGGAGAATTCTGTTGGCTTCCTAATGTGCTATTTGTTCCCCTTCCTCATAGTCAATATTCATCATCCATATTTTCACCTCAGTTTTTCCTACTCTAACAACATCTGCCCCTCTTCCCTCCAAAGGACTACATGGCAAATTAAAGCCAAAACCATCACTCCAGCCCCTCAGATATTTACACAGATGTCCATTCTATACATATATTAATTGAACCAGTCTCTTATGTATTGACTAGCCATAACTGCTGGATTTTCAATTCCCCTTTTTCCAAACCTTTATCCAGCTTATATCTGCCACAGAGATGGAAAATATTGGGAAATTAGAACCTCTTCTAAACAGCTGCTTCTCCTCTATTTGGGTTGCCTGCACCCCCATAGCCACTGGTGATTGCTCTTATGTTTCTTCAATATGCAGCACATATGAGTGACCTAATGGCCAACACCACACCCACACTCCATGGCCAACAGAATTCACTGTCTTACTCCAGTCCTGTTCTATATTAATTCTGTTACCTAAGGTGAGCTACAATTTTCCAAACCAAAGATAATGCCCTAGAAATGAAATTGTGGCCAAAAAACAAGGAAGCTAACCTATACTGTTTGTTCTTCCAATACCTCTGTCACAAACAGGTGTTCTGGCCTCCTTTGGCCTTCCCAGTTATTTAAATGTTACTCATTCTTCACCCACCCCAGCCAAACAATACTGTGATGTCATAATCATACCTTTTTTACTGGTATTTGCAATCCATTTAAGTCTTGCTGGAATGGTTGCAGGGGCCATTGCTCTAACCCAGCTATTACAAATCACTGACATCTAATTAGGGATTCTGCAATTCTAGTAATTCATATTTCTAAAAGATAACAAATAATAGGTCTGTTTAGTCAAGGGCAGATAACCCTTGCAAAAATGGTTTCTGAAATGATATTGCCCTTGCTTAAGTATTAGATAATCAAGGAGGGATTTGTAATGTTAATACTTGTATGTGGATTAATGGCATTGGATAAGGGGCCACTCTAACTAAAAGACTGGACCACAAAATCATCAACATAGAAAGCATAAACCACACCTTTAGCATACCCATAATTCAGGCAAAATATTACTAGAAGCCCCTGCCATACATTATTTTTTTCTCCTGACTAATGGCAAACAATATGGGTGTCCTTCTACAAGACAGCCTCAAAGGACTTATCATGTTTCTACTAGGTTTCTTCATTTTGACTATCATAATATCTTCTATATCATTTAGATCAATTTACTACCTACTCTTTCGAAGTCTCCTA
Source organism: Cabassous unicinctus (assembly GCA_029593785.1). NCBI lineage: Eukaryota > Metazoa > Chordata > Mammalia > Cingulata > Chlamyphoridae > Cabassous > Cabassous unicinctus. Next base: position 5,918 of record JAQZBX010015657.1, on the reverse strand, counting down.
TTTAGGCTACTCAAATATCCCAAGAAATTGAGCTCAAAACTGAGATCAAGAATCAGAGGTTAACTGTAACATATTTTCTTTCAAATGCTGTCTTCAGTAAGTTTTGAGGCCCTGGATAGAGGCCTGTCAGTTCCTCCTCTTAATCAGCTAATTAAAGCCAAGCATCAATTACCTGTCTTAGAAGGTTCTAATACACAGGTGCCACTGGGCACCAACCCTAATCTCCTTAGGAGAAGCTACCAAATAACTAGGTACAAGCCCTATGCCCCAGAGCCCACAGAATTATTCAGATTAGCCAATAGAGAGAGCCCTTAAATACTAGCTAACCCTACCTTGTCTGCTATACTTAACTGCCTCATATGGCTCAAGATTGTGATTATCCTCTCCTCAGCTGCAATCCCCTGTGTAGACCTGTGGGCAGCTTTCTCTTGTTTGGAGCTATATGTAATAAGAATTTCTGCCTTTCAGACTTGCAAGTGTTTTTGTGTTGCTATAATCATACCTAATATCTTATAATTTTAAGCATGCCCATATGGGGCATGGCCCTATGGCATTCACCATGGGAATTTGGGGCATGCATTAAAGTCAGATATGTCAATGCCCATCAGAAGAACCTTCTTGTGGGATTGGAAGGTGATTGAAACCCATGTGCTCACTTGAAGTGTCCACCTGTGATCATGAAATGTGTGGACATGCAGAGATAGACTGAATTTAGACATAATTCTCTTGCATCTTCCAAAGTACATAATGCCAAGAAGAACTGATCTGTCTGCCAAGAAGAGAGAAACTCCCTGTGGCTATGGGGCAGATTCCCTGGGGGAAGACCTCACACATTGTTGGCAAATAAAACTGATGTATCCTTACAGGAAGAGACACTTAGTATGGACTGGTCTCTGTTTACCCTGTGTTACATGCAAATTCTGAGATGGACATAAGCATTACCCCTGGCATGACCTCCTGACTCACTTTGAAGTCTCAGCCATATAAACACACTTGTCTTTACCTTTTCCCCTTTGGTCAATGTCTTTTTGCATTGCTAGTTGGTGCTTGGTAGTAATCTCTTGGTGCCTTGGAGGCTCATCCCCAGGAGTCATGTCCCATGCTGGAGGAATGGTAATGTATTTATATGCTGAGTTCAGCTTAGGGAGAGGTGACATTTGAGCAACAAGGAGGCTCCCAGGAGGCAACTCTTAGGCACTGTATAATACTAGGCTAAATTTCAAATTCAAGAGTAAAGATTTATAAGCACAGTCATCAATATCAAGGACCCATCAATGGACCATCCTCCTTCATTAGTCATTGTCCCTATACTTGAAGGATTCTTGCTGATCCATTGGAGAATGTGGCAGAGCTCTCCAGGATGGGAATTTGGTATTCCTTTGTTTATTGTATATTTGGGACATCTTCTGCCATTGTTTCTTTAAGTTTTTTTCTGGCCTTTTATCTCTCTCTGCTCTTTCTGGGAGTCATAGTATAAATATATTGATGTACTTGATGGTGTTCCACAGGTTACTCAGATTCTGTTCATTATTTCATATTTTTCTTCTGCTCTTTTTCCTGGGCAATTTCAAATGCTGTGTCTTTGAGTTCACTGATAATTTCTTCAGCCTCCTACAATCTGCTCTTGAATTTCAATTCAATCTCTGATTGTATTATTCAATTCTGTTATTATTTCATTGAGTTCCCAAGTTTCCATTTGACTCTTTGTAATTTCTACAGTATTGTTGAAAATTTCATTTTTTTGTATATTGTTTTCTTAATATACTTTAATTTTTGTCCAGATTCTCCTTTAGTTCATTGATACTATTTATGAAAGTTCTATGATCTTTAACTTGTAATTCCAGAGACTGTACTTCATTTGTAGTATTTTGCATCAAATTGTTTTTCTCCTCTTACTGTTCCATACTTTCCTGTCTTTTTATATATTTTGTATATTTTAGTTGAAAGCTGAACATTCTGAATATTATGTTATGTTTTTCACTCTGCAAACCTGGTTCTCCCAGTCTTCATTCCACAGTCTAAGAACAAGAAGGAAAAATACAAGGAAAGAAAGAGTAAGAGAGAGGACAACAAAGAGAATAGATCATATACTAACAAGCAGATAAAAACAAAAACACCGAAAAGGAAAAAATATGAAATGCACTGTCTCTCTCCAAGTCTCTTGTTATGTAGTGCTGGTGGGAAGTCAAAAGCTGTGCTTTCAAAGCCAAAATATAAGCCAGAATCTCTGCTCATCCCTCAGGGATCTGCCACAACCAAAACCATAAGGAAGAGAAAGACAAATGCAAATGAAAAAATAGAGTATAAGAGAAAGAGGTGCACTTGTTCTTTGTGCCCATGTAGATGCTGGTGCAAGGCTTGAAATTGCTGCTTCTGTGGGAAACTGAGGCTAGCATCTGAACTTAGGGATCTGCCAGAATAACACCACAAGAAAGATAAAGCAGAAACCCAGCCATTGAGAAATGTGCTGGGTCCTTAAGCCTGGAAGAGGCTGATGTGAGGCCTGAAGCCCTTGTTACTGATAGGGCTGAAACCAATATCAGAGACTATACGAGGCCAGACCAGGAATTGCCCACACAGAGGAAAAAATACACACTAACTCTTTATGCCCAGTTGGATCCTGGTGGGACACTCAGCACCAATGCCCTGAGGGCCAAAACTAAGGCCAGCTTCCACAAGCTGATCCCTCCCAGATCCACTAAAGTGGCCTAGACCCTCAATCACAAATTTGAGAGCAGGAGGTTTCCCCTGTCAGTCCTGGACCACCTGTCCTTTCCTGGGTGCTGGGATGCCCTGCCACAGGAACAGCCATGTCTGGAGCTCCTGCTGCAGGGCTGGGCAATGGGGGTTGGTCACTGCTTCCTGCCTTCACTTACAAAAGCTGAACTCTGCAGCCTCTTGCTCTCTCTGGCACTCCTGCAGTTGTTCTAAAAGTCCATTGTGGTCCTTAGTTAATTTCAGCCTTTCTTTTCAACTCTTTCATTTTTTTAGTTGAGGGAAATCTGTGTAAACCTTCCTCCTGTGCCTTCTGTGCCTGTCAGCTTTATTCTTAATAACCAGCCAACATGTAATAAAAAAACTGAGCTTCAATGCAACAAAGACATTTATTTGGGGATCAGAATTGCAACTTGGAGAGCACACATTCAGATAACAACCCAAGTCATGTCCTGTCTTGGCATTTCCAGTCAAGGGTTTCTAAAGGGAAAGAAGATTACATAAATTGTTCATGGCTGGTGAATATTTGGAATGCTCTAAATGCCCTTCAGTTTAATAGTTTACTGTGTTCTTTATCTTGTGGTCTGTTTATGTGGATGTCCTTGGAATTTGGAGGCTTTGCTCACTTTGGCAGTTTGTGATATCTGGCTGATGTTTGCCTAAGAATAATCTCCAGAATGACCTCCTGATTTCATTTTAATCTCTTACCCATAATTACTCTGCTTTGTTTTATTTCTTTTTATAAACTCAAAATTGTAATTAATCTAAATTTGTGACAGTAGAATGACTAAAGGAATCATTGTCTATTCATAAATGGAATAGTCCTCAGCAATATAAGAGAATAAAAATCTAATTTTTACAATGTGGATGAACACCACAGACATCCCATGTGTGAAGGAAACCAGACCCAGTGATCTTTATGTATGATTTCTCAACATGATGTCCAAGAACAAAAAAAATTCACCTGTGGTGAAGGAAATCAGAACAGTGGTTGCTTGTGAGATATGGGGTCAAAGGGGAGGGGGATGAGGGAAACTTATGGGGTGATGGAAATGTTTTAGTTTTTGAATTGGGTGTTGATTACTTGTGTGTATGCATTTCCTAAAACTCATTGAATTGCCATCTTAAGAGCCATGAATTTCAATGTATGTAATTTTTGCCTCAATTTAAAACATTTTAAGGAGACACTGTTCAGCAGGAATCCTTCTATCATGGCCCCTGGCAGAGTGTTTGTCACCCACCAGAAATTCAAAGGAGATGGCAGTGGGCAATGGCCCAAGCACCCCTCTGCTACACATGGTGTACAGGTGTCACCATTCCCTGGAATCCATTGGGTTCAGATGTAGAGTACAGTGCAGCCTACACATGGTACGTGCAGAAATAGTCCCTGCTGTAAAAACAGAGATATGTGTACCCCAATACAGTTGTAAGAAATAGATCATATGAAAACACTGGTTTCAGTCACTTGACAACAGGCTATGCAGGTCAGGGATCCCTGAGAGAATGACACAAATGAGGTGATTGACCCTGCTTGTGGCCTGGAAAACTTTAGCAGACTCATTGCAGCCCAGGGGGGATGGAAGTGTCCCTGAGGTCTGTCCATGGGTCTAGGAGTCTGGGAAGAAGGGACAGCTCCATTTGAAGGCAGAGTGGCAGAGGGAGATTGCTGCATGGAGAGAAAAGTGTTGCAGACAGAGAGAGCTACAGGGGAGAAAGAGAGAGAGAAAGAGACAGAGAGAGAGAGGACTTTAGAGCTCTACAGTGGGATCCTCCCATATCTTTGGCTAAATAAAGCAAAAACAGTACTAGGGGTTAACTGAAGGCCTCAGAAGACAACATGAGAGAGCAATATTCAGCACAATCAACAGAGAACACCTGAGACTGGGAAGAGTTCATGTTTCCATCAGGCTGAATGGAAGAAGCTCCCAATTCAGGGGTCATTGGCAGAGTGCTTAGATGGCATTGCCTCTGAGGTGTGGAGGAATTAATCCTGTATTAAAATTTGCTCTGGACACACCTAACAAAGATGAAAAACAAGTTTCAACATCACCAAAGTGCTTCCCAAACCAAGCTAACAATACTGAAAGGAATACAACAAGGAAAGATGATGAGGCATGTGGGCAGAGGAAGAGGGCTGGGAATACCATAGAAAGTACATGTTGGGTATTTCTGTAATTAAGAAATCAGGAGAATAGTCAAGACCTTTTACTTTGTAATTCTAATTCTAACATCTTCAAAATCTAACTGCACTTATGCACACAGCCATCTCCATAAGGGTGCTCACAATGCTGTTGTTTGTAATGTGAAAAGACTGGGCATCTCCTTTGCAGCTCATATTAGCTATATCAATTATGGAAAATCCATGTAAAGGAGCAAGGTTCTGCTTAGAAAGAGAGTTAGGGTTGTCTATTTATGTTCATCAGAAGCATTCTGACCTCCAAAGTAAATTGCTAAGTGGAAAAATCAAAGTGCATATGAGAACTTAGATCTCCCCTGTCCAATTCAGTAACCATCAGGCACATGTCTGGACTGAGAGGTGCAGTAAGTGTTAGAAGGAGATTTCAAATACATGGTATGAAAATAGAAGGGAAAATATCCCTTTAATATACTTTATATTTATGACATGTTAACTGATAATATTTTGTGTCTATTAAATTCAATGAATTGTAATAACAATTAATTTGGCTGATTGCCTTTTCCTTTTTTTAATTTTCTCCTGGACTATTTAACTTGGAGGTGGAGTGGACATCACCATCCCAGTCACCTCATGATTGGGGGAACAACTATGGACTAGAGTGGACTTAATGGTATTCTGTTGCAGAAATATTGTGATTCAAGCAACGGAAGAAACTATAACAGTGAGGTGGAGCTGGTGGTCACTGGATGCTTTTGGGGCAGGGAGGGGAAGGGCAATTGAAATACAGGGGCTTTTTTGGGACTTGGGGGTTGTCCTGAGTGGTGTTGCAGTGATGGATGTAGGCCATTTTACATCAGCATATACCATGCAGAACTGTGTGGGAGAGAATGTGGTTTACGATGTGAACTGTGGTCTATGCTTGGTGGCAAGACCCCAGGATGTGTATATCCATTGCAGGTGATGTGCCACACGGATGAAGGATAATTGTGTGGGATGTTGTGGGAGGTGTGGGAGGTGGGGAACATGGGAATCCCTGTAATTTCTGTGTAATATTTAGGTAATCTAA
>JAQZBX010015656.1:0-37333 GCA_029593785.1 Cabassous unicinctus | reverse complement strand
GCAGGTAATCTGTGAAAATAAGAGCTGGAAGCTCTCAGGGACCCATATTGGAATCAAAGGAACAGAACAAGGGATGTATCTGTCAGGTGAGGGAAGGTGAGAAGGAAAAACACTTACCTGAATATATTTCTTACGTGTCTGGCCAGTTAATAACTTTCAGCAGTGATTGAGGCCTCTTGGTCCTAGTAAAGTGGTTCCTTCACATGGCTATCGTGAGAACTGAGGACTTTCACACACATACACACACGACGGGAACTATCCCAACTATTTACTCCTCTGTTGTTTGTGGGTTTAGGGACTCATTTATAAAATTCTTCGAATGATTCTGATCATCAGTGAGATTGGGGAGACCCCTGGCCTAGGCTTTGAGATCATTCTTCATCCACAAAGACAAGCAGTTCAAACCAAGCCCAGATTTTTTGGTCTTGAATAACAAAGTTACTTTGCGAGGTAAAGGTAAAGTAAGAAAATATATGAAAAAATTTGCAAACATTTGTAATAGGAAAAGGACCCTGCCTTCTGGTATACAGTAAGGGTTATTTACTCCAAATCAAAGAACATCTTCAAAAAGCTTCTTCCAGAATGATCATACCCACTCCCACCAAAGAAGGTGAGAGGAAGAAATATTTTCTCAATAATATATTCTTTCCTTTTACTTAGTTAATATCCATGGGGCATTCCAGGACACTAAAGAACATTCTGTGTTTTGGGAAATGGCTTTATTCTCTATGGAATTCTGATTTTGATTTTTCTACTGAAGACTGGGGGAGATGTGAGAGAGGCGTGAACTATTTTCACTCATTCTTTGGACAATATTTATCTGCACTTTATCCCTTCTATGTGCAAAGCACGAAGCTAAGTACTTTGAGGGACATAAAGTTGAATCATACACTTATATATTTATATATTTACTCTGCCCACATACAATTTATAGCCTTTTGAGGACGATAAGCTATATACATAAATATCTATACTACAACAAAAGGCATAAACCATAAAGAGAAAGACTAATCAATTTGACTACATTAAAAATTAATACATCTGGGCATCAAAAGACACTCTTTTATTATAGTGAAATATGAGCCACACAACGTGAAAAAACATATTTTCAATGTATAAAATTGACAGAGGAGTAAAATCCAGAATAAGTAAAGGACTGTCGAGAATGAATTAGAAAAATGTTAACCACACATTAGTAAAATATTAAAAATATCAGTTCATGAGTAATAGCCAATAAAACATGAAACTCAACAGTCATCAGGAAAATATACATTAAAACCATGAGATACAACAAACATTAGTTTCACAAAAATTTTTAAAAGTCTTACAATACCTGTGTTGGAGAGAATGTAGAGCTTTGGGAATTCATGCATACTTCCTGTGGAGATGTGCATTGGTACAACTTTTTTGGAGAGCAGTTTGGCCTATCTAGCAAATTGAAGGCATACTTTAATAAACCAAAAAGAAATTCCATTCTTAGGGATATGCCTGCATCAATTAATGTCCTAGCAGGAAACAGATGGCACACTCAAATCAGAAAAAGAGAATTGACTAAAAGAACCATCTCCAAAGTTTGTGCAGGCTTAAGAAAAATCAATAAAGGATGTATAGTACCCCAGGGCTAAAATCGACAGGGAATCACTACCAACTCTTGACCTGAAGGTGCAGGGAGAGGTTGTTGGAACCAAGAGAAAGTCATGGTAGCTATGAGAGAGGGCTGCTCAACAGGAGCTTTTGTTCTCAGCTAGGATGAGGAGCAGCTTGGGTGACTCTGGAGGGAGGGAGGGAGCTAGGGGAATCAATAATGCAACCTCATTCTCCTGTTATGTTCTGATCTCCTGGGAATAGTTTTCAAGGGCCTAATCAACCTCATCCTAGGGCAGAGAAATGCGTAAGTATCAGACTCCCAGAGCAGAGAAAGGATGTGGACCTGGAGGGGCCAATGGAAAATTCCAAGATAATCTCTAGAGAAACTCTCAGTGATATGTGCCTTTGCAGAATGTCCATATTAGCACTGTTACATTCAGAAATAACTTAGATACCCATCAACATGGAACCATTACACAAAAGGTACTGATTTTTTTTTTTCAAAAAGAAGCAAGATGAAGAAAATACATATGGTATGTTACCATTTATCATCTAAACATGTAAAACTATTATATGATGATTCAAGATATCCAGTAAAAGTGTAAAGAAATTAAGGGAAACAATGAAAGACACATTTATGAGTGGTTACCTATGAGAAAGGGAGAGGAAAGCAGTGTTTGGTACCTACTTATACTAAAATACTCTTTGTTGTTTATCTGAAGTTCAAATTTAACTAGACATCCTGTATTTTATATGGTAACCCTAGGTAGAGAGGGATGTTCAGTTACTTCAGATGACAGTATAACTTGCAAATATGTTCTCCCAGTATATGGTTTGTCTTTTCCAGTTTTTCTCTGTTGCTATAATATCTCTTGATGGACAGAAGTTATATTTCTTTAGTTGGACAATGGGAACAGAGGTGTTCATTCTGTTATTCTTCATAGCTTTCTGTATGCCTGAAACATCTCATAAGTAATATTGAAAATATCTATGCTACAAAATAGAACTGAAACATGTCATGAAAAAGGTCCTCTAGATAAAGTACTTTGTGAGGTTAAAAGAGATAACTCACATCCAGCTGAGGGACTCAGAGTCCCAAATCTTGAGTTATGAAGAACATAGAGAAAGGAGGTCAGAATATTTTTAGCAAAGGGACCATAGGAAGAAAAGCATGAATGCATAAACACACAATGTATTTTTAGACGAGAACGAAAATTGTAACAATAATAATAATGATTATGGTAATATGTAATAGACATGTTGCTTTAAATAACACTTCTTTCAGTGCTATATGCCAGGCAGCATGTTGTTTTTTCATTTTTCACTTCTTTTACTACTCACAAAAATCTTTGAGTTAAGTACTATAATTTTCTCATTTTAAAAATGAGCTTCAGAGATGTTCATTTATGCAAGTTCACAAAGTGATTAAGTGGCAGAGACAAAGTTTGAACCAAGTCTCTGTGGTCTCACAGCTGCACATTTACCCGTAATTAGCACTGCATCTGGCCCACAGAGATGCAGTGCATATGCCCTGTGCAAGCTCTTCTTCTAGGTGCTTTATGCATTTTCTTAATTAGTCCATGTCTCAATCTTAGGAGTTATGCACCATCCTGCTTTATAGGATGTAAGGAAGTAACTTGTCCAAGATTCCCTGGTTACAACATAGCAGAGCTGGGATTTTAAACCAGTTCTATAGGGCTTCAAAACCAACTAATCCAGTAAGCTGTTTTACTGAGGTAAGACCACCGTAAGGCAAAGATGAGTAACGGGAATTATATGCCTGGACATCAAATCATGAAGTGTAAGCTAGACTTTCTTTGTTCAGCAATTACTGTGGCAAGGGCTGTGGAGGTGATCATTGAGAGTTTTTGAGCAGAGGAATGAGATAATTGGACCTATGCTTTAAAAAGATTAATACAAAAGTAATATAAATTTGAGTTGACAGGTTAAAAGCACATAGCTCAGTGCAGTTTAATTCACTATGGCCCTACTTCATTTTTGTCCTGCCTCAACACTTTCCAGAGTGTTTTACATGTGACAAAGTATTCAATATTTACATACAACAAGTAATCAATAATTGCTTCTTACAAGAATAAATGAGTAAATGCATGGTATAGATAATACAAACTAATGGTTAAGCCAACAAGTTATTTTGTGTTTCAGAAGTTACTTTGATATAGGAACCCTGTAGGTGCCAAGAAGATTGTCCAGGTTTGCTACTGTCTTGCTTTAACATCCTAATTGTCTATGATTCTTGTAATAGATTACACCTGAGGACCCTTGTGATCTTACCATTATGGAATGTCTAAAGGAACATACATTCCCTGAGTGCCCACTCAGTAAAAGTCCCATCCAGAAGCATGTAACTAAAATGCCAAACTTTGGATTCTGCTAATTTTCTATATTAGTAGTGTATCTAGATTAATGTTCCTGCAGTGGAATGGTAGAGATAGTCTGGTTTTCCCAGAGTTTATCATGCATTTTAGTTGAGTTTCAAATAGAATTGGACCTATAACTAATTTGCATCCGTTTCAGATCAATGTGTTTAATTATAATTCCTCAATTAAAAATAATTCTATGAAAAGGGAAGGAAAATGAATGATCACTTGTGTGCCTGGTCTAAGATTGGCTTCTGGTGAAGTATATGTTTTAGTATGATTGATGACATTTATTTCCTTCTGCAATGTTACAAAATCTGATTCTCATTTAAATGTTTTTCACTCACTAAAAAAGCTTATTCATGAAGAATCATGTAATGATATATATACAGGCACACACTCCCAGTCACTGTTAAGAGAGTCTAAAACAAAAAAAGACACCCTCAAAAGTGTCCACTGAATTCTCCCAATACATTTAAAATTGAATTTCCATCCATGAATCGTCACCCTCTAGAGTTAATGAATTTTTATCACTTAAATATTTACAAGTGAATAGGCTCACCTGAATACACTGTAAAAACATTGTTGGACAAATCAAATCTCTGAGGATATGAGGACAGGCTTTTCTTTAAGTATATATATATATATATAGAGAGAGAGAGAGAGAGAGACAGAGAGAGAGACAGACAGAGAGAGACAGAGAGAGAGAGAGAGACAGACAGACAGACAGAGAGACAGAGAGAGAGACAGAGCGAGAGAGACAGAGAGAGAGAGAGAGAGAGAGAGAGAGAGAAAATGAATGCTTTCACTCAAGCTTAAAAACTACCACACATAATGTGGTAGATTGAATTATATGCCCAAATTTAGATATGTTCTTAATCGGAATCCTCATTCCTGTGGGTGTGAGCCCATTGTAAATAGGATGTCTTGAAGATGTGTTTTTAAAGCTAAGGTATGGCCCAACTGAATAAGATTGGGTCTTAATATAGATTCCTGGAGTTCTTTATAAGCAGAAAAAATTCAGACGTAGTATGAGTAAATCATAGAAAGAGGCCGGAAGCCAGAAGTCAATGGAGCCCAAAAGAGAAAGGAGAGGATATCACCCTGTGACATGAGGGAGAGATACAAGACAAGGAACCCCAAGGACTGCCAGCAAGCCAGCACCACAAAGTTACAGCTTGCAATTGGAGAGAAAGCATTGCCTTGCTGATGCTTCAGTTTTAGACATCTCTTAGCCTCAAAACTGTGAGCAAATAAATATACCTATTGTTAAGCCAAACCATTTTGTGGCTTGTGTCATAGCAACCTGGTAAAATAAGAAATACCATAAATTTATTTTTTCGAAAGTAAGATATACACTGACCAAGTATAAGGAAAATTTGAATTAAAATGTATCTTAGCAATATATCATTGCATAGATGAGCAAGGGTTTTAAGTATTTTAATAGTGATACTTTTTAAGAGGTATCACTTTCTGGGATTCCAGGTGTTCTTCAAAAACACATTTCAGGATTTCACATTCATCCATTCATCATCTGGTACTTCAAGGTGTGTCTCCTGAAGCCCCTATCTCAAAACTGTAGCCTTTACTTTCAGAAACTCTTCCTACACTTAAAATTCTAAGTGATGAATGCAAGAAAAGTCATGTTGTATCATGCATTTGATGCACTATAAATTTCTTGGACAGCTCAAGTTTTTTGTTTTTTTTTTACAATGTGTGAGAGAGAAAGCAAGACAGAGACAGACACAGAGAGGGCTAGCAAAAGAATAAATTAATTTGTAACTATATTTCATGGTTTCTTTATAGAAGCATATGACATCTTTGTTTAATGAGCATGTTTTCTTCTGTACATGCATATTAGTTGTTTCTAATGAAAATTAATCTTGCTTTTAGGTTACAATAACCCCATATTTTAGATATATTTTAACTTTCTGACAAATAAAAATTAACAATAATCCAACTGTCTATAGATAATGTAGAATAATGCTAATTTACATAACTTTTTCACCCTGAGCTGCAAAAATATCCCAATTATTCAGCAATTATTGGCAAACTGGGGTTTAAATCTCCATTTGACTCAGTTCTTTAAAGCTCTACTTCACTTGAAACTATATAAAACAATCTAATCTATCATTTCAGTCTTAAATTTAATATTAATCATTTTTTGGCAACAAAATGATGGGCAAAGTAAATTTTGGTGCTCAAGTTAGTGAGTTATGTAATATGACATATTAATCAAAGAAAAAACATGGTAAAGAAGAGAAGAGAAAATATGAACACACCTCATTTATGTGTAGATCATCACATAGGGGCAGCTACAAACTATTCCACAGGGGATGTCTTTCTGTCTTAGCAATGTTTTCATTTCCAACTTTGCCATAAAGAAATGCACTCTGGAATTCAGACAGAATACATATTTGACTTCTTGTACCTTACCTCCGATTTGGCCCATACTCAACTCAACCTCTGATACTTCAAGTAGACAAATTATATCAATGGAGGGAGGGAAACCACCTTGCTTGCCAAAGAATCAGGCACTCAATACATTTCCACAAAGCCAAATTCCAAATATCAGTTGGAGTTGGCCTCTTTAACATTATTGTTTTCTTCTCTCCCTGAAAATACTGGCCATCTAAAGTTAAATAATTAGCATGGCATTTTTAAATTCAAAGAGAGGGGGAAAGAGAAGGAATGGAAAGATTTCAGGAACGCAAGGGTTGTTATACTCTGAGTTAGAAGAGGGATTAAGTTTCTAAGGAAAAATATATTTAATATTATTTATCTTATTATTTAAAATTCCATCAAATGTTATGAATGTCCATAAATTGACATTCTCATTGCTTATTTGAGCTTCTCTATTGAAGTTTTCATTGAAATACCCAAGATGCTTTTATTTGCAAAGATGTAACTCATGTAATTGAGCTATGTTTAAAATTTTTCTCCATTTCAAAAGAAATAACTTGTACTTTTCTTAATGAACGTGAACGATTTATTCCATTCAGATTCCATGGAATATATTTGCTTATCTGAAAAACATTTATTTTTTAAATTTCCAAGTGAATTGTTAGTAAGTGTAAATTCTCTTTATCATCAATCTATCTCTACAAAAAATATCAGTTTAAAAATAAGATGGGTTTTTGGAAACACCATATAGAACTGTAATTAAAATTTAAAAATAGTACCAGAAGTCCAACTTGGAAATTAGGATTCGATATATAAATTAGTCCAGTTATAATATTAAAGGCAGCCTAGAAAACCTGTTGGTTTTAAGGACTGTAAACAAACATTATAAAATATTTAATTTATTTTGTAAATATAGAATAATTGAAAGATTATAATACAAGTACCTAATCATTGTCCAAACCTGCAGCTAAAACTGATACCTAGAATTTAATGTACAAACAAATAGGTTTTAAATAAGATAATTCCTTAATAGGATCTATTAGCTCATCTTTTAATAGTCAGGTTGTTTGATTTTTCTTACAAACCTTGAATTTGCTTAGTTCCAACCTTAGTGTTTACAGTGATTTAGTCATAGGAAGGAGAATTACATGGAGTTTTAAAGGACTTAAAAAGAAACTTCTCACGTTCTTCACTAAAATGAAGTTAAAGACATTTCCTTATTAGGAGAGATGAAATAAAGAAATCAGGAAAGAGGTGTAGAATATGGAGTGGTCCACTCCTCCATTTCCACTCTCACCTATCACAAATCTTGGCAGAATTAGCTTTTCAGTGGTATGGAATATGGCATCAGTTATTCTTTTCACAACTTCATTTTAATGGGAATTTATTGTTGTTCAGCTGTAGGAGAATATCATTACAGTTACCCTTTTGTTTGTAGCTGATATTCTAAGTTTTTAACCCACGTCTCTATAAGTTTTCACATTTAACTTTTGGCAAATTTCTGAATACCAAAATGGGTGGAAATGTAAAACCAGCATGAGTCTGGAGGTAGGGGGTTGGGAGAGAAGAACAACTAGCAAGAGTCTACTTTATGTTCTTATGACAAAGGCTGTGTCTTTCCTCAATATCACTATGGATATTTAGACACTAAAATCTATTTGATTTAGGAAACACTTTTATGGGTCTTGCTCACAATACAAAATAAGTAATTTAGCAGAAACTATGCACTATGAGAGGAAGCAGGGATAATATGAACCTTTTCTTTTCCTGTCAGAATATCTATAATTTTCATTGAAAACGTTTTGCTTTTTGAGTTTTTGGTTTCTTTTGACATAAAAAAGTGTGTGTATGTGTGTATAACTTACACTTATTTCTCCAATTTTCAATGTAAAGGATTAAATTCAATCTTTTAAATTTTCCCTGTGTAATATGAAAATTTTAGTTTATTTTTTCCTCCCTTATTATGTTCCAATATTTGTAAATGTAATCTGGGGTTTTAGACCCTGATTATTGTTATTAAATTGTTATTAAATGTCTTCTCTTTTGAGAATGATTTTGACAAGGTAAATTTCACTTGACAAATACATTTATAAGTAGTTTATAGCTAACATTATGATTAATTGGCTTCAATGCTCATCACCAACTCTAATCACATTTTCCATTTTTGAACTCTTAAATTGATTTTCTTAGCTGGATAGCCTCTTTCTTCATATCTTTTTTTTTCCAAAAAAATGAAAAGGAAAGGTATGCTTTATAAGAATTTGAACCCAGGATGATTTTCTTCTGATATATATAAGAACTTTAGTCTGACATAATGTTACTTGGTCACAACTCTTTTTAAAAAATATAATAATAGCTATCAGGTATGAACCAAGAATTTTGCCAATCATTTATCTTCATTATCTATATTTCTTACCAACAATCCTTCATTATCTGTATTCCTTGTTACCGTTTTATGTAGATGAGAAAACTGAGACAGAGAGGTCAGGTAACTTGACAAGGATCATACATAAATAAATGGATGAGTAAGGTTTCCAAATATCCCAAATTTCCAAATACTTTCCACCCCTTAAAACACACCACTCAGTAGATGTGGTTTCACTGTCTCTGGGCAGAGAAGTTTGAGGTCATCCTTTTAACACTCATTTTCTTTTAGTTGAACTTCAATGTTTTTTTTGTTTTTTTTTGCCTATCTGGAAGATTGTAGGATTTTAGATATAATACGTATTCTAAATGTTTATAATAAACATTTTGCCAGTTTATTTCTAAGTGTTGCTCTATTTTCATTGAAATATTGTCTGGACTAGAAAGGACCTCTAATAATTCTAAGGTACTAAATATTGACATTTGTTTTCAACAGCATCATAAACTCAATTTCTTAAATCCTAAACTGAAATCACTCTCTTCCTTTCAATGGCCTTTTCTTCCTTTTTAGTATATCATTATCTCTGTGGCACTATATTTTATGTCTACCCTACTAGAACTTTGGTGTTTGGCACACACCTTATCCTTCACTCTTTTTCTACAAGGTGTTTTCATATTGATTGTCCTCATCTAATTCCCACCATTCCCACTTTCAATTTCCTCTTATGTCATAGCACACACACACAACAAACCTGCTTCTCAAATATGAGACAAACAATTCCTAGCCCTAAATTTTAGTTTTACTATCATACTTACCAATGCAAGAAGCATTTTTTTCTTAATTTTAAAAAATATTTCCCAATCCTGAGTAATTCTCTTCCCACCTTTATAATTTTTGCCATGGCACTTACATTATTTAAGTTGATTTACTTTTTGAACTCTATTTTAGCTTCAGTCTAAGAATAAAATCTATGAGACACACATTAAAATAAGTATCTAACAATGGGTAAAAGATAAGTGTTCAAGTACCCTCTAAATCACAAATCACAACCTAATTTTTACTTTTGAAAGTCACATATAGTACATGCCCTACAACTATTAAATCTGTCACCTTCTTCATGAAGTCCACATTTCCCACTAATTTAGGAAGCCCTTCATCTGCTTCACACCTTATCTATCAAACTATGCAGATATAGTGTATGGTATTCTGTATCTTTGGCACCAGAGATCTCCTCAGCAGTTTTCCTTGTTACTTTCCACATTTTTGTCTTGTTGCTGCCACTACTTAGAAAGCTCTTCCTTCTCCCTTTTGCTTATCTAACCTCATTCCTTTTAATGCTCTACCTCAAGACCCAGCATCTGTTGAAGTGTTCTCTGAGTACTCCAGTTCACAGAGTCACTTTTCTTTCAAAAATACACTTAAATTTTCTCTAAATTAGTGCAATTCAAAGTGTTTTCTTAATAGGTCAACTTTAGTTCTCCAGAAGCAGATGAGAAGGGATTAAACATGCAAAAAACATGGAGAAGGATAACGAAACTGGAGCAGGAGAATCATAGTGCAAGTGTAAGACTGCTGCAAGGCAAAGAGGAGGAAGGAATCCGCTCAAACTGCAGGAATCTGCTCAAACTACAGAAAGTCTCAGCTATGCCAGTAGCAGGCATCAGTTTCCCCAACATGCTTCATCTGACTGGGAGCTGCCTGGGGGGAGTGTTGCCTCCACTGCTTGAACGCAGTAGTAGATCCTGCATGCTACCCTGTTGAAAACAGCTAGATGAAAAATCTGCTGCTTTCCCATTGCCAGATCCTTCCTTAGCAATGATTTGAATTGGCTAGGAAAGAAAGAAAACAAACCCGACACAATATTTTGGAATTTAATCACTTCTAACATATAGTCTGTGGCTCAACCTGGGGCCACAGTCTTAGATCTACTAGTCATAAGATTCGTGTGACACATAAAGTTCATTGGTTTCTGTACAAGTTTGGTAAGGGAAGGTCAGAGAGAGGGAGAAAGCCTAATAATTAAGTTTAAGATAATTTGTTCAGTAATGAATAAAATTGAGATTGGGTAGGCATTATTAAGAATGGTTAAAAGGAACTATAGAGGCAACATTTTAAATTGAGTTTTAAATATCTTTCTTTCCACAAATTTCAATTCTTTAGAGCAGTCATGGTCTAAATAAATACATAATATTTTTAATATGTTAAGTAAATCTGTAATATTAGAAGCTGAAGATATCAGAGTTCCAATGAGATGATAATTCTCTTTAAACAATAAGTAAATTCTAAGGTATAGAAACAGTTCTATATCCTAAAAGAGGGAAAGCTAGTGTGGGGCTATTGAAGTTTTAGGACTCTGAGATTTCAGTGATTAATAAACCATTCCCTAAGTATAAAACACTTTTGCAGGAAAACTACGTCTCCGGATACTCCTGGGATTCTGTGTGACAAACGGCTACTGCAGTGCATTATCCATGAGGACAGGAGGACCTTGCTCATTAAGATACAATAGAAAGCAAGGATGATGGAACATTATGAAAATAAATAAGTTAGCTGTTGAAAATAAAGTATAAAGACTGTGATAACCAAAAAGGAAAAATATATGAGGCTAAGATACAGATAAATCATTGCCTACTTGAAAAGAGAGCTTATGATTTGATCTAAGGACAAACAAAATTTGGAATTAAGGACGATAATATAATTTTACTTAGAATACATGAGTATCAGTGACTGGATAGAGGAAATTTGCCTCATCAAATGCAGTAAAAATTAATTTGCATGCCTTTAAGAAATAATAAAAACATTTTTAAAAGTTAGCACTCATTGGCAAGTGACAGAAACCAGTTAAAGCAAGCCTAAACAAATGGGGAGACCTTAAATAAGGTTACAGGGTGTTTGTGGGCATGCACGCCTGTGTGTGTGTGTGAGCATGTGTGCTCGTATGCATGTGTGTGTGCGTGCACGTGCAATGGAGGCAAAAGGAAGAACATGGCAGATTCCTTACAATTCACAAACAAGAAGCACTAATCCTCTGTCTGTCTTCTCAACTTTCCCCCCAAGCATCTACTTTATGATTTCCTCTTTCGGCAGCCTAGGTCATTGTGCTTTTCTACCTGATCACATTGTGTGTGAAAGTTGGCATATCCACTGCTCTGAAGTTCATGTTTTCTCTGACTGGCTGCTTCGCCATACCAGTTCCAAAGTCTGAAGGGAGAGTATCTGATTGGCCTAGTTTGCGTCAAATGTAATTCCCCTGGGCTGTCCAAATATAGCCAGGGCTTCAGGGTCTTACAGCAACCCTTGGTGGTTTAGGGCCTACTTCCCTAGGAGGGCAGACCATTTCCAGATAAAGGCCATGAGCTAAATCCAAAAGTGCACTTATTCCAATAAGCTAAGTCTATCTATAGAGAAGCAAATTTAATGGAGTTCTCTTTAAAGTCTAGGATTTTCTAACATTTAGAAATTAATAAACCTGCATTATACCTTTTCAGTAGGGTACCAAGGGGGAGCATTTTTTCTAGAGAAATTAATAACAGTGATTAAACCCAATTAAAAGCCGGTCTACTTTTTATCATTACCATCTATCAGTAATTCTAAACAATGCTAATGATAAATATACCTTCATGCTTGGGTGGACCACTCCAACCTCCACTTGTGTTGAACATGTCATTGTCACTTTAGTGGCCTACCTGAAGTGGGACAGAATTATAATGCTGGACAGGAAGACAGAAATAATATGTATTTAAGACTTTTCTATTGTACTTAGATGTATTAATAGTGCGATTTTGGCAGGATTGTACCAGTTGTTTTTAGTAAATGAAAAATGGATCAAGAAACTTTATAATAAAGGTTTTCCTCTAGTGATTTTCAATATTATGGAGTTTTAATGATTAATAACTGAAGGAGCCAATGCATGTGGAAGGCATATATAACAAATTCACAGACTGTCGCCTCACTAAAGGTAAATCATAATCACTATTTGGCAATTTAAATATGGAACTATTATTAACTATGTAAGGAATAGTACTTCAGAAAGCAAACTCTTAAGCAGGTCAGAACCCTAATGTGTATCCATTTATTTTACTTTGCAGGGGGTTGAAAGGAAAAATGTAACATTAGAAAGCTTTCTGAAAGTGAGATGTTTTGCTAATAAAGAGGCAGAAACCCAGAATACTAACTAAAAAATAGCTTTATTTAGCTAAATGGATAATACTTGTAAGAATTTAGATCAAGCAATCACAGCAGTGGAGTAATAACAATATAACCGAGAGAAATGGGTCAATTAGATAAAATAGAGGAGAAATGAAAGTATATGTACAATCACTCACCAAACCGAGAGAAAACGCAACATCTGGTCTTTCACGAGGCTGGGGAGTCCTGTTCAATAGCCGGCCAGAGTCCCAATTGGAATCACAGTCCCAGTCCGAGCGTCCTCTCCTGGGTGAGACTTCAATCGGCAGTCTAGGGGCCTCCCCTTTTTAAGGTGTTCTGAATCTCAGAACACTTACCAATCTTTTCAACCTGTGAGGGGTCAGCATATTCTGAAACAACAAAGCCCATCCCTGGGGAAGTGGCCACCTCCCCCAAAGAGAGACATGAAATCTCAGAAGCACCCTATTCTACTCATGGGAAAGTTTTGACATGGCTCTCTGTGTGCTTGCAGGCACGGCCTTCAAGCACTGTCTTCCCACTAACCAGACCCCAGTTAACATTCCTTGATGCCTGTGGGAGGAAGACTCCAGGCACCTGCACATTCCTTACTGTTGGTTCACAATACTTAACCCATTCCTTACTTACATTTATACATCTATATCAGATGCAAATTGTAACCATTTAATAAAATTGAAGCCCAAGTCCAATTTTCATAACAATTTGGAATATTTACCAATTTTGGAAACCTAGGTACTTGGAATCCACCTAGTAAAAATATAGATAATTAAAAGTCACGAATCTAAAAATATATGTATCTATTATTAAATTGATTGCCTCCCAAACAAGTAGAAATAATAGATGGAACTTGTATTAGTCAGCCAAAGGGGTGCTGATGCAAAATACCAGAAATTTGTTGGCTTTTATAAAGGAAATTTATTTGGGGTACAAGGTTACAGTTACCAGTCCATAAAACATAAATTACTGCCCTCGCCAAAGTCTGTTGCATGTGTTGGAGAAAGATGGCAGCCAACGTATGCAAGGGTTTCAGGCTTCCTGGGTTCCTCTTTTCCCAAGGCTCATTTCCCTCCAGGCTCAGCTGCTCTGTTCGCTCCACAAGGCCAGCTGTACACTGTCAGGCTAATGACTCATCTCTCTTCCCAGAACCCCTGCTGTGTCTAATGAAGCCTTCTCTCCTTCCTCATGTATCTGCTTCTCTGTGTGTTTACTTCCTGGGCTCCAGGATGAAAACTCTAACTACTCTGCCGATTAGTTTTCTCTGTGAAGCCTCTTGGTCCCTTTGGTGGGCGGGGACTCAATGTCCTACTGATGTGGCCCAATCAAAGCCTTAATCATTATTTAATCAAGTAAAAGTGAAACCTCTGAACCCAATATAATCTAATATGCCCAGAGGAACAGACCAGTTTACAAACATAATCCAATATCTAGTTTTGGAATTCATAATCAATATCAAACTGTCACAGAACTCAAATTTAAAGTAACATTTAAGCTTCTGAACTCTCTTAGCTATTTGTTTTCATTAGGCAGCTATAACTCTCTAGTTTTAAAATCTATGCAAAATTACTCCAAATTTCTGTTTAGTCCATGTCATCAGTTTTAGGATCTAATTCTGAATACCTTCAGGGGAAAAAATAAGTCATTAAATTCAAATAAAAATAATGCATTCATGATTAAGAAAGCAATTCTAAGATATCTTTCAGTCAAATGGTACCAAAATCTCCCAATTCCTGAATCTAGACATCCATGTTTGAAAGGTGTTCCTTCCATATGCAGAACTGGGTCATAACCAAGGCCTTCTGTGACAGGAAATGTGGTCTGCTATCCTGCTTAGAGCTTCTAGTCTCCAGTAAAGCTAATGTGGTCCACTATAAAATCTAAAGTACCCTAAAGAGCCGTTGCTTGATAAATACAATAAGCAGATACTCCGTATTGGTAACTGCTGCACAAAATAACTGCAGAAGGTGTTGAGACACTGATATCTTGTTCAGAAAATTTATTGATAAAGGCAATTCTCAACTGAATTGGAATTGATTGAATTATAGATTCAGGTACTTTTTCTCAAGGTAGTAGAGGAAAAGAAACAGAAGTACCAGTTTATTTTCAAATTGCACTCCTCTCAGAATAACAAGTGTGTTTTCAGGGAAATTGAGTCTACCAAAGTACTAGAAAGGAAATACAACTGTTGGCAACCAGGAACCATCCAGTTTTGAAAAGTTCTAGTAAACATACAATTTACTAACCAAAGATGTTGGCTTCAAGCTGCTGCTGTCTTCATATGTATTTCAAAATATTGCCCACATCAC
The DNA here is from genome assembly GCA_029593785.1 of Cabassous unicinctus. Lineage (NCBI taxonomy): Eukaryota > Metazoa > Chordata > Mammalia > Cingulata > Chlamyphoridae > Cabassous > Cabassous unicinctus. Next base: position 22,130 of record JAQZBX010015656.1, on the reverse strand, counting down.
TATTCACTTCATTGAACAGAACATTTCCTAAGGAGCCTGCCAATCCAATTTAAGGGGGAAAGTGGGGATGGAGCAAATGCTGTGCATCAGAAACACCTGTCTGTACATTTCTGATTGAAGAATTTTAACTCAGTTGAACTGGTTGACTAACAGTCTATTTGCATCTGTGGAAGTTCACCTGGATTAGGTTACTGGTCTCAGTGCTGGGGCCAGGTGATGGGGAGGGATGGGGAGAGAATTAAACACCATGATTTTATTTTCTTTTTAATTTTTGTTCAAAAATTAAAATGTCAGAGTATTTCAGAAAGTTATTAAAATTTATCTATTAAGCATCATATATTACTTATAAGTAAGGAAAGAGACTCAAGTAACTCATTTGGGTCCACACAAATTGTGAGTGATTATTTTTATTATTTTTGGAGATGCCAGCATTTGAACCCGGAATCTCGTACATGCAAAGTACAACCTCTGAGTTACATGCGCTCTGCACAAGTAGTTAATTTTAAAGGCACATTTGACATATAATCCCATTGCTTTAAATTCATTAATGGCTTCCTATAGCTCTTAAGATAAAAAGCAAAAAGTTTTATACTGTTTTACAAGGCTCTTTATGGTTCATCCCTAGTCTTTTGTGCCTGCTTCATTCTGTTCCCTGTTCTCTCAGGGTCCATGAGCTGCAGCCACCCCAAGCCCCTATGCCTGAGCCTGGAATGCTTCTCCCTACTCCACCCTAAGCCATCTAATGCCTAATTGTTTTCAGAACTCGGCTCATCCTCCGTCTCCCCCGGGAGCCTTTATTCAGTAGGCCCAAGGCCCCTGGTCCAAGCTTTCTCAGCAACACAAAACTCTGCTTTAAGCATTTTGTACAGCTGATTGACTGTTGCTTCCCAGTGGACTGAGGTCCCTGAGGGCACTGACAAGGTCTGTCGTTGAACTAGCAAATGCACCATATTCACACATGACAGCAATATTCTAGTTCCTACTAGAGTTTCATAAATACTTTAAAAATTTTTAACTAGTGATGTTTATTAATTTCCCTTTTGCAGTGAAATGCATTAAGCATAGTATTTTACTGCAGAATAAATTTAACTCTTATTTTTGGTAGTTCTGAAATGGTGAATGCTTTTATCTGGCTATAACTAGAAAAGTAGCATATTCTGTCTGAGTATTGCAGTTATATGTTTTTAAACTGTAGCCATAATATTATCATTTGAAAAAAAAAATGCTTACAGAAATCAGCTGTGTAAAAAACATGCATCGGGAAAACAGATTTCAATGTGAATTCAAGTAATTTCTTTTTGACTCTTAATGCTGAGATACATTGATTCATATCGAGGCCCATTTGTCACTGGATAGTTGGGTGACCTTTGGTAAGTAACTTCATCTCTGCAGAGGAGGCTTCTGCCTCTGTAATACGAGATATTGGAAGAAATCATCCCTAAGGTCTTTTCCAGTTCTGAAATTCTGTGTCTCTTAGTTCCTCTCTAAGGAATTTTAACTCTGAAAACTGCTGCCATTTCACATCCTACTCTTTCTGCAAATGAGAGATTTCCAATTCCCAGAGATGAACTGAATCTGCATACACACTTGTATTTATTACACTAGAGTAAAAGGATTTAGAAAAAATAAAATTACATATAGATATTCAAACTCTTCTCCTAAGGCAACCAGATTTAGTTGAATTATGAATGTAAGTCAGGATAAGTGTATTCAACATTTATCCATAGCTCCTTTTCCCAACTGTCTGGTTTCAATTTTTAAAACATAGTAACATTTCATTAAGAAGACATAGCAGCTCCTCTCTAATTTGTGAAGAGTACATTGTGAGTTACAGGCAGAGTTATCAGCATTTCAGCACATTAGCTTTCTCCTCTGCCTTAGTGGGTGTTTATGAGGCCTGTGGGTTTAAACACTTTTATTCATTAACGTGTCATTGCAGAATAGACTTGTGAACATATTTCTAATCCCTTCAACAATCATAGACCTCTCAGCAGTAGCAGAGTCCACAAAGAGCAGTTGAATTCTGAGTTTTTAAGGTATTTTGGAAAATAAGTCACTTCTGTGTCCCTCCTTCTTCTTCCGTCATTTCTCTTTTTCATTTAGACTTTTGCAAATATCTTCTCCTACTCTGTAACTGGTGTTTTTATGCTATTGTAGAGTTGGTGACAATTCTTAACTGCAATGCAGTTGAATTCATCAGTAATTTGCATTATGGTCTGTGCTTTTTGTCTTGTTCAAGAACTCCTTTCTTACACTGAGAAAATGAGATTAAAATAAACAAACTTTACAGCTTTACTTTCCATATTTATGCCTTTATTTTATCTAGAATTAATTGTTGCATACAATGTGAGATAGCCAATTTAATTGTTTTCCTGTATGCTTACCAATTGTCTCATCACTATTTACTAAAAGTCTCTGTATTCATGTTCTGGTAAATGGTAAACTACTGACTCTTTAAAGGAAAAAACAAACCCTGATTGCAGTGTTTGCCAGTTCCTGGGTTGTAAATACCCCCACTGCTGCTGATTTCAAGCTACTAACATAACATCACTGAACACAAGATTGGGAAGAGATGAGCAGTAGCACATCACTTTGTGCTATTTCCCCCATATGGATGCAATAGATGTAAATAATATTAAGAGCATAAGCAATCGTAAAATGTAGCCAAATAATTAAGAAGTGTTGAATTTTAAATATTGATTACCTTGTTTTTAATAGAATTTGTAAAATAGACAATTTAAAAAATGTTAAGTTCTAATGACACCTGAGTGATCTGTCCTTTTCCAGTATTTCTGCCATGGCACCTCAGCTCTATATATATAGGTCTGTATTTGGTTTCTCAATTGTTCTATGTTTTTCAGTGTCTTTTATTGTCCTAATTTTACACTCTCTTAATTAAATGCAGATTTATGAATATTATGTTTACCTTTTAAGTTGAGCTACCCTAACTTATTTTTTTTTTAACTTATGTATGCCATCATAATTTTTTACCCTTGCACTTCCCTATAAATTTTAGAACCTATTTATCAAGTTGCAAACATACAATCCGTTGGAATTTTGATTGTTGCTACTTGACATAATGGCTTAATTTGGGAAGAAGTTACATTGTTATATACAGAGCCTTTCAATCCAGGCACTTGGAGTATCTCTCCATTTTATATAGGACTTCTAAAATTTTCCTCATGTGTATGTTATGATTTTCTCCATAAAGGTCTTTTATATATTTTGCTAAATTTATTCCAAGACACTTTATTTAAATTTGTATGCTACTGGAAGTAGCATCATTAACATCGTTACGTATTATAAATAGTAGTTGCTCGTTTATAGAAATACGGTTCTATTTACTTACATATAAGTTTTGTGTATACATTTTTAAACACTGTAATCTTGGTAAATTATCTTTCATTCACTTGTAGTTTCTTTCAAATTTCCTGTATAACCACATGATCTGCAAATAATGACAGCCTTGTTTCATCCTTTCCATACATATACTCTTAAAAAGATTTCTTGCCTTATTGTGCTGTTAAGATATTTTGGGCAGAATGTAAATGGATTTGGTAGGAAGCATTCTATCTTGTTTCTGATCTTAAAATTTCTTAAATAAGATGATTACTATAGTTTTTGGTATATAATTTTATCCTGTTGTTAAAATTCAATTCTATTCCTTCTTTACTAATAAGACTTTATTAAAAATCATACATGCGTGTCAAATAGTATCCAGTGTTTACCTTGCATCACTTGGGATGATAGTGATTTATCCCTTTTAGTGGATTGCATATTAAATTATACTATTTTTAAAATCTCAACTATCTTTGCATTCCTGGGTAAAACAATTTGGCTATGATACATTATATTTGTACATAGATGAACTTAGATAATTTTTTACTTAGGATTTTTACATCTATATTCATTAGTCAAATCAGTATATACTTTGTTAATTTCTTGAAGATAATATGTATTCTTCATTTGGGTGCAGTGCTTAATAGAGTTATATAAGTTTAATACTGTATTGTTCAAATCATCATCTATATCATCACTTATTTTTTTGACTCTGTAATCTAATTGTTGAGAGAGCCATGTTATGTTTTCCCAGTATAATTATAGATGTCTCCCTTTTTCTTTATAATTTTGACAATTTTGAATTATATAGAGGCTATTATATTGGTGCATACAAACTTAGACATATTTTTCTGAGGAAACGTCAGCATTATGTAATGCCCTTTTAGCTTTGATAATACCTTTTGGACTTAAAGTCCTGTTTGTCTAGAATTAATATAGCTACCCTTGCCCTCTTCTATTAGTATCTTCCAGGTATATCGTTTCCTATTATTTTACTTTTGATATTTCTTTATCCTGATATTTTAGATATGACTCTTGTTAACAGTATATAGGTAGAAATCCATTCTGATACTTTTTGTTGTCTAAAGGGATCATTTTGTCCATTTAGGCTTATTATAATTATTGATAAGTTTTATTTAATTCTTCCATTTTATTTTGTGCCCCTTTGAATTTTCCATCTTTTCTATGCTTTATTTTCTACCATTCTATTTTTTCCTTAGTTGCTTTTCTTACTACTAGTTTAAAAATTATATGGTAAAATTCTTTAACTTTAATGGCCATCCTAGAAATTTCAACATGCCCAACTGATTTACCAATGTCAAAATTTTTCTATATTCCTATTTTTCCGCAAATAAAAAAGGGATTAAATATTAATTACTTTCAAATCTTTTTTATTTTTATACCTTGTAGTCATATATTTTATTTTTATCTTGTTTAAAAAAATCCGCAATCTATTATTATATGTTTCTATATAAAATTATATGCAATGCTTATTGGTCATTCCTTCCTTTTATTCATCCTTCACACATCTTAGATCTTCAGTGAGGATAGTTTCATGTAAACTTTGTTTGTATTAAAACGTCTATCTTTTTGTCTTGTTCATAAAATCTTCAGATTGATATTTAGTTCTCCATACACTAAAGATGTAATCCCACTCTCTTTTGCTTTCTTTATTGTAATAGATAAATGATCTGTCAAACTTACTGTCATTTCTTTATAAGTAGGATCATCATAGGTAAGAATTTGATTAGGACACTCCAGGTTCATGCCTATTGTCCTGGAGTAATAACTAGTAACTTCTTCACTCTCAAAAGTCATGGTTTGGACAATAAATGATATGATCTATCTGTAGATAATCTGGGTTTTCTTTCTGACTGCTTTTAAGAACTTTTCAGATATCTTTTTATTCGAGTAGTTGTACAGTTTCAATATAATGTGATGAAGGCTGTATTTCTTTTTCATTTGTTCTCTTCAGGATTGCTTGGGCTACCTGAATCTGTGGATGGGTTTCATTTATAAGTTCTTTAAATTCTAAGTCATTTTCATTTCCAACATCACTTCAAATCCATTTTCTGTGTCTTCCCCTTTTTGTAATTCAATAGAGCATCCATCATCACTCTAACCTTAATTGCTTTCTCCCTTGCTTACTTATTTACATCATTACTGTCTCTTTTTCTTTCTGGATTCTATTTGAGATAATTCTTGTGCATTTATTTTTCAGTTCACTAATTCTCTTTTAAACTCTAATTAGCCATTAGGTTTTACACTTCAAGAGTACAACATTTTTTCAATTTAAAAAATCTGCATTAATTTTTTAAATCATGCTTAGTTATTTTTTAGTCATTTGCTTCTTACTCATTTTTAATCCCTTCTTTTGCTTATTTCAATATGTAAAATGTTATTTTTTTCTTTTGTGCCAGATAATTCCAGTGTCTGAAGACTTCGTAGCTCTTATTCCCCTATTTCTTATTTTTACTGGCTCTTACTAATAATGCCTTGTTATATTTTTATTTTACTGATTTCTAAGTATGATATAATATTACTAATAAATTTATCTCTGGGAATTCTTGAAGTCCTGAGTCAATACAAGTCCAGAAATTTGCAGAACCTTTTATCAAGCAACCTGTAGATAATTGTGACTTGGAACTGCTAAACTACAAATTTAATTCATAACTTGAGTTTTTGTTCATTTGCTTTTTGTTTTTGTTGTTGTTTTGTTTTGTCTTGTTTTGTTTTGTATTTACTCACTCTGTTAGTGAATATAAGGCTGAAAACCCATGACAGGGAAGGCAGGTGATTATTAACATTTACCAGCAATTTTATTTACAGTCTCCTTGCAGTTGAGCTTTATTTTTAATTCATCCTTTACATCCAGGATGTACCTGATTGGTGATCATGACTTTATAATGGGAGAATGAAGGGGGTTCTTTATGCAGTCCTTTGCTTTTACAACTTGAGCACAATTCCCAAAAGACCCTCAAATCAAAAGTCAGCTTCACTGTATTCAGCGAATATCCTATAGATGAAGGCAAGATGTAGTACTCAATTTAATTCTCTGGTTTCCTGCATTTACTTAGTCTTTGACCTCAGAGTATTCTTTACTGTTTTTCAGCTCTCTTATTTAATTATTTATTTTTATTTTCAGTAAGGTGAATTTTTAAGGTAAGGTCCTATTTTTTTTTTAAATCTCCTATGCAAAGCTTATTGCATCAGTTTAGGGAGAAAAAAGGTTGCATTTTACTTTTCTCCAAGGAAAATTAGCTTTAACATAATAATTAACAGTTTCACTTCTATGTTTAATTCTCTTAAAACTTAAATATAAGTATTTGCACCAAGTTAATAAGATAATGAAATAATTATCTGGGAATAGTTAGGAAGCTATTTATAGAAAATATATCTGAAGTAGCTTGCAGATTAATTGATTTTGAAATGATACACTGGTAAAATATATTTCTATTGAATCTTCTAACATAATTTTTAAGGGTTAGTGTTATTTTTTAAAAGAAATTTGCAACAAAAGAATGAAAACATAATAATGAATTAATAGTTACATAAGTAACTAAGTAAGAAATGAAAGGTCAAGTTTGTTTGCCATACATTAGAAGTCAAAAGAAACTGCATGGGAGGCAGGTGTGGCTCAGTGGATGGAGCCCCCGTTTGCCATGTGGGAGGCCCAGGTTCGCTTCCCAGGGCCTCCTTGTGAGGGCAGACCGGCTCGCGCGGCGCCATGGGCTGATGCGGCGGGACCTCGCTGCAGGGGGGAGATGAGCGGACGCGGAGGGGACGCCCGGCGAATGGACACAGCAACACGGGCAGCAAGGGGGGGATAAATAAAAAAATAAAAAAATAAAAAAACTGCATTATTAATAAACAATTGATGGTCATGTTCTTTAAATGTAAAGAAAAAATCTGTCATTTTTTGTGATAATTCTTCATTTTATAAAGATTTGCCACATAACAGATATTAATTCATATATTTGTTGATTTTGGTGAGATTAGTATATTCTTTTTTTTTTTTTTTAACAATTTATTGAAGTATATCATTCATACATGAACATACATAAACTGTAAGTGTTCAGTAAACATCATGATCTTACAAAACAAACATGCATAACATCATACAGGGCTTCCACAAATTACCGCCCGCCCGCACAAACACCCTGCATTGTTGTGAAACATTTGTTAACAAATCATGAAAGAGCATTGTCAAAGTATTACTACTAACTATAGTCTGTATCTTCCTCCCCTATACATTATTTTAAGGATTTATTTATTTATTTACTTTTATCCATTTTTACCGTCCCCTCCCTGTTTTTGCTGTTTCTGTGTCCATTTGCTGGGCAACTCTCTGTGTCCATTTCCTGCCCTCTCTTCTCATCCTTCTCCTCCTGTCTTCACTGGGATTTGATCCTTGGAATCTCCGAAGTGGGAGAGCCTGCGCCACCTTAGTTCCTAGTTTGTCGTTGCATCTTGTCTTGACTTTCCCTTGTGTCACTCTCCTGTTACATCATCATCTTGCTGCGTGGCTTGCAGGGCCTGATGGCTCACCCGCTAGTGGGACCTCACGGCTCACCCACGGACGGGGCCTGGTGGCTCACCCATGCATGGGGCCAGGCAGCACACCTGCGCGCAGGGCCTGGCTGCGCACCCTCACACAGGGCCTAGTGGCCCAAGCGCCTTCCATATTTTTCTTTTTTTAAATTTTTACCGGGAGGTCCTGTGGATCAAACCCAGGTCCTTCCATATGGGAGATGGACGCCCAACCACCTGAGACACATCTGTCCCCCTGCTATATCTCTTAAACTTGACCAAAAATACCCAAAGTTACAATCTTTTCCCATACAGGATGGTCATATAATAAATCAGGCTTAGTTTATGACCAGCATTCTAAAAAACAGACCCTAGGTCTGGGGATACATGCATGGTTTCTAATATAGCGAATGTTTAGTCTACCCTGATTATCACAAAATCAGGACAGTGAGAATATTCACAAGTATATTCTTTTTAAAAATAGATTTTCCTTCAAGAAGCTAACCACAAGCAGGTAAAAATTTATGACCGAGGCATTTGAGCCATATAAACATTCCAAGATGTTAATGAATCGACAATCTATATTAAGGTTTATCTGAATTTATGTCACTTTTGAGTTTTTCAGTTAATGCAATGTAACAACCGATATTTAGAATATAATCTGAAATTTCTTTTCTTCCTGTAAATATACTTACACAAGCATTACATGGATTTGCTAAGAAATCTTTTATGTATGAGTCTGAGTATATTTTCTAGGTTTGATGGAAAATGTAAAATTGAAGGCTTAAATGGATTAAGGAGAGAGACTCAAATTTTCAGGGGCCTAAAGTCATCACTTTGCTGCTCATGTTAATGAGAGAGTTTTCTTGGCTTGTATTAAAGTGCTTTACAATTGCAAAGTAATAAGCAACATACTTTGTGATTTCTTAAAAGTCCTCTTTTCTCAGGTTAAAATACTTTAATACTCTTATTGCTGAAAAAACAGCTATGGTTTTCTTTAAAAGACATAGTTTTATTTAGAGAGTTGATAATCTGATAAACTCAAGAAATGTAAAGTACTGCCAAAATACCTGTATATTAGTTTTTTAAATTAAAATGCAGTCAAAGAGAAAATTGAAGCTTTTTTGTTCATTTATGGATTCAAAGAAATTACGTGAATATAACTGGTCTTTCTACCCTAACTAGATTGTTACCAATCCAGCCCACCTACATCCTCTTTGCTGCCAGTTATCTAAGGACAAAGTTGGTATCATCATTTTCCTGTTATTTCCCCATTGTTTACAGACAAAACGTTGCAAGTGCTGTGGATTAGGAAATGATACAGCCTGTATCTGCAAATGTTTTGTTTTGTTTTTGTTTTCCCCATCACACCTAACCTGTGCTGTGCTGTTAACATATGAATCTCAATGTTCCTTTACAAAATCCCATTCATTCTGAAATGGAGATCTTCCTGCAAGAAATTTTTCTCTTTAAAAAAAATTTACTAATCCTTAAAATCCAATTCCAATTCCTCTATCAGTCACAATAATCAGCCCATAACATACACTGAATGAACGAAAGAATGAAATACTTTTTAAAAGGATAACTAAGGAGAATTCTCATCATTGAAATTTTGAAGTCATTCTAAGAATCAAAAGAGAAACCTTTAGATTATTGCACATTTAACTATCTTTCAGGACCAAATGGAATTAATCATGCAACCTTGACAGGGTTCTTCCTCCATTTCCTTAATATAATTCTACCTACTCTTTGAGATTAATCTCAAAGAGCAACAGAAAATCCTTCCTGATTTCCTTACTAATTGGATTGGTATCTCAACTCCACCTCCTTTTGAAATGTAGTGGTTCTTTGTATTTTTCCCAAGCAATTTACATAGTTCTTTGTAAAATGACTATTCATGTATTTATCTAATTCCTTTCCACCACTACCACCACTACCCTGCACCTAACACATACACTCTACACCAATAGAGTGTAGGCTCTATTATGGTAAGATTTATATCTTTCTCAGTCATCTTTATGTCCTTCAGATTGCTTAGTTCTGCAGTGTACCCATTGTAGAGAATCTATAATATTCTTTTCTACCTGCTACATAAAGAAAAATTATACTTTAAAATAGCCATGGCAGAAATGAACTTTCTGTAGGCTTATGAAAAAATATGGTGTGCATGTATTTTGCCACGAATTACATCCTCATATACAGTAACACATATACAGTGTACAGGTGGTTTATTTGCGTGATTAGTCATGTAAGCTCCAGGGGGAAAGAACCGCATGTTTAACATCTCAGAGGTGTGGAAGAGCATGTGTTCCTTAAAAAAATTGAAAGGAATACTTTTCTGTAAAGAAAGGACACTTGCATTTTAATAAGAAGCAGTTTGAAAGTCCACTTGGTTAAAAAAAAAAATCAAGATATAAGGGAAAGTGATTCTGGAGACTTTATATAATTAGTTTGATAGCATGGAGTAAGTCAGTTTCCTTACCTGGAAAATGAAGGTTAGGCCCAGATAATTCTTCAAGTTATTCATTTTTAAACTGTCGTGAGCTTAAATTCATTACGAAAGAAAGGAAGGAAGGGAGGGAAGGAGAGAGGGAGGAAGGTAGGAAGACAGGCAGGGAGGCCTTTTTCTCAATGGTAGCCGACACGGTCTGAATCCCAAATCAACAGGATGAGTCAATCTCTGACTAAATTAACCACTTAACCAAAATGGTTTGCTTTTTAGAGGATTGTTAATTTTCTCAAATGACTGATATTTGGGCTATCATTACTGATCATTCTACTGCATAAATCAGTGAAGCAGTTCACTAAATAGTCCCCGTGTGTCTTAGAAGGTGATGTACCTCTCAAATCCCCAAGGAGTAACTTACTTGGCCTAGTTTTATCCAATAATTGTGGCATTTAGGGCAGATGGATATATTCTGACCTGCAATGAGTCTCCCTTGCTGACTTAAAATGTCAAGTTTTTTTTAAAAAAAAATGTTAAAATTAAACTAAGGGGAATATGGTCATTATAATGATGTAGCTCAAGTACTTACATTCATTAATATCTTTTATGGAGAAACTGGCCATAACTACTACTTAGATTAATATCTAAGAGTCCCAAGTCACTAGCATGGGCCAGATTTTCAACTTTTTACATTCCTAGAGATTTTTAAATCTAACAATGGGAAGATTTGAAAGTGCCAAATCCTATTTTTTTAATTCCTGGAAATGGCATGTACTCTTTGGGAAGCTCTTTTGAACAATGGGTAGATAAAAATAATTAAGCACTCATTTTCATGGTCAACTAATTCTGTGGATTTTGGATCTTCACAACACCTTGAAAGCCGACCCTTTGTGGACTATTTGTGCTATATTAACAATTATTTTTTTATCTGTAGGTCGCAATGCCTTGATCATGAGCTCCTACAAAGTAAGGACTGTATTTTACCCATTTCTGAAACTCAGAATATAGCATTGTTCTCAGTTCATGCTTAAACTGAGCATACTCAGTAACTGTTTGTGGAAAAAATATAATTAATGCAATTTCCACATGTTCATGCAACACGGTAAGTGCATGCTTTATGTCCTGTGAATTTAAAGAAACCAGAGCATACTTGAGATTAGAAATTTTGATCTTATTTTTTGCTCCCCTAATAAGAAAAAGAATGAAATATTAAGAAAAAGAATGAAAGTTACAAATAAAAACTCTTGAAATGTACAACACTTTATGGGAACTAAAGGAACTGTTTCCCACGAAAAAGCAAATGTGAACCACATGTTTAGGGATGACTGAGAGAATACATGCCTGGGGTACCATCATTAGACTCCTGTCCCCCATCTCCTGTGAAGGATCAGTTACTCAGGGAGTACAAGAAACCAGGGACATCTGACCCTGCTATTTCCTTCTGGGGTCTCTCATAGTCAATAATCTACCTTTAAATTTTTCCCCAGTAGAGCTGCAAAACACTTTGCATATAGAGTAAACATGATTGATTGCTCCCATGAAATCAAATAGGATTTGATGATATAAGCTTAGAAAGCTATACAATTACCTGTACGATGCATTGGTGAGATTTATGCATATTTGTTGTGCATATGTTATTGCTGTTACTTTTTTGGGATGAAGGAATGGTGGTGTTCTCATATGGAAACTTGTATAGCTTTTGGCATTGATGGTATCCTCCTAATGTAGTCTTAAACTTGAAGCAATTTATTGGTATACAAGTGTCTATGGAGCATTTGAAAAATGCTGCCTCTAAACTTAATAAATATGTAATTCAGATGCTAGATAGCATTGAAGGAATCTGGGTATATGGTTTGCTGACACCTAGATTTGTATCAAGGCATAAATGAACCAACCACAAACACCCTATTTTTTTTTAACAGCCTCTTGATGAGACCCCGGTAGGAAGATATTGGTCAGGTTAACAATGTGGGAACTTCAGGGCTATACCAGGATGGGCTAATAAAGACCTAGTTGAGTTGTGTCATTCTGAAGTATCTTTTGGCTCTGGATCAAGAAGCTCTGATATCCAAAACAGAGGGCTTACTTGTGTCAATGATCTTCCCCCAGCTTTTTCTGTCCCAAACCTTGTGTCTTACTTTTAATTTTGTTTCAAAACATAAATTCAGCTATATAAACCTGAAAGATTCTGCTCAAATTGCCAATTTCATTCTTTCAACATGCCAACTTCTTAAGACATTGTTTAAAAGCCAAATCCAGAAACATACACAAGTTCTGAGGAAATGGTTCAGCCATCAGACACCAAAACGTCTGATACAGAAAGTCTGTTTTTAGATGTGCACAACAAGATAGCTGTACATTAGGTTTATAATTTTTTAATGTACCTATTAAAGAACAATATAAGCACCAAGCAATTGTAAAATATACAACTTTCACCAATAACAATGATTGTTTCCAATATTTTAGATGATTTTTATCACCTCTTTCAATCCTAAATTGTGTTTTAGAGGTTAAGAAAGACAATCTAATAAGTTTCAATCTGATAATATTTTTGTAAAAGACATACATACACCCATCCACACACACAACTTGCTACTCAAAGATTCTATGACTAAAAAATACACCTGTTTTTTCAAAATTAGTAAACTTTATTTTAACATCAGAAAATAAAATAACAGACAAAAGGCAGCTTATCAAATTATGGAAGCATTACTTTTTAAAATCCCTGTCCAGGCAAATTTATCTTATTTAATCATAAAAACAAACTCAATTGTTTCTCCAGTGTTCAAAAAGATGAATAAATGAGCAAGATTAGTTAAATGACATGACCAAGATCTCTTGTTATTGAAGAAAATGAAAAAAAAAAAATGCTTGATCATATTCACATCTCATAAAACTGAATCCCATATTTTTTAACCTTTAGCATTGACGTAGTACCTTATTTGCCTTTTCTGCAAAAAATTCCAATATCAAATGTTAACTATAGTCTATAAGTTTCATTAATTGTATTTTCCCCATGTATCACCATATTCTTAACACCTTGTAATAGAGGAACATTCTTGTATTTGTATTATTAACCACAATCCTCATCTACCACCAAAATCACTGTTAAACAGTTCTGAGATTATCCTCTGTCTTTCAATTAATATTAACCTCCCTAGACTACCCCTTTCAGCCACAATCACATTTATAGATCAGCAGTGTTAGTTATACTCATTATAATATGATACCATCAACTCTATTCATTTCCACACTTTTACAGTAAACCTTATTAAACCTTCTACATATATTCAGCATCAGCATCCCTTTTCACCCCACATTGTATCTCCTAGTAACCTGTACTCTATAGTTTAACTCCATAAATGTACTCATCATATTTCAGTTCTGAATATATTCTCAGTGGGATTGCCAGATCACATGGTAAGTCTATATTTAGCTTCCTGAGGAACATCTAAACTGTTTTCCACAGACACTACATCATTTTATGCTCCAGTGGAAGAGTGTTCCTATTTCTCTGCAACCTCTCTAGCAATTGTAGTTTTCTGTTTTTCTTTTTTTTAATAATGGCTATTCTGTAAGGCATGAAATGATATTCATTGTAGTTTTGATCTCCATTTCCCTAATAGCTAGTGATGTTGAACACCTTTTCATGTGCTTTTTGGCCTTTTGTATTTCCTTTTTGGAAAAATTTTTGTTCATGTCTTTATTTGTTTATTCCTTGCTCATGTTTTGGGTATAAAGCTTAAGAAACCACCACCTACCACAAGAACTTTAGGTCATTCCCTATGTTTTCTTCTGGACTTTTATGGTTCTACATTTTATATTTAGATCCTTGATGTAGTTTGAGTTAATTTTTCTATCAGGTGTGAGATAAGCATCTTCTTTCTTTCTTTTAGATATGGATATCCAGTTCTCCCAACACCATTTGTTGAATAGACTGACCCAGATGAGTGGGTTTGACTACTTTGTCAAAAATCACTTGACCATAGATGTGAGGGTCTATTTCTGGACTCTCATTTTTATTCCATCAGTCAATCTGTCTATCTTTATGCCAGTGTCATGCTGTTTTGTTTTTTGTTTTGTTTTGTTTTTCACCTCTGTAGCTAAGTAATATGCTTTAAAACCAGGAAATGAGAGTCCTCCAACTTTGTTCTTCTTTTAAAAGATATTTTTGGCTATTTGAGGGCCCTTACTCTTCCAGCTAAATTTGACAGTTGGCTTTTCCAATTCTAAAAAAAAAAAAAAGACTGCTGGAATTTTATTGGGATTTCATTGAATCTATAAATCAGTTTGGGTAGAATTGACATCTTACTGATCTTTAGTCTTCCAATCCATGAAATTGGAATGTCCTTCCATTAATTTAGGTCTTCTTTTGTTTCTTTTAGCAATGTTTTGCAGTTTTCTGAATATATATCCTTTATGTCCTTGGTTAAGTTTATTCCCAAATATTTGATTATTTTAGTCTCTATTGTAAATGGAATTTTTTCTGAGTTCCTCATTGTCTTCATTAACAGTGTATAAAACCACTATTGATTTTTGCATATTAATCTTGTATCCTGCCACTTTGCAGAACTTGTCTATTAGTTCTAGTAGCTTTGTTGTGGTTTTTTTGGAATATTCTAGGTGTAGGATCGTACCATCAGCGAATAGCGAGAATTTTACATCTTCCTTTTCTAATTGGGTGCCTTTTATTTTATTTTTTCTTGCCTAATTACTCTAGCTATAATTTCTAGCAGAGTACTGAATATCAGTGGAGACAGTGGACATCCTTGTCTTGTTCTCAATGTCAGCAGGAAAGTTTTCGGTCGTTCACCTTTAAGTACAATGTTAGCTGTGGGTTTTTCATATATGCACTTTATCATTTTGAGAAAATGTCCTATCTTTCAGAGTGGTTTTTTTTTGTCAAGAAGTAGTGTTGTATTTTGTCAAGTTCTGAACCTGGTTTTGCCTTGTATATACATGTATTTCCTTCTTTTTACAGTAAGGACTTTTGAGAAAAACTGGTTTATATTAGGATCATCAGTATTAGGAGTTACAAGATTCTTTGTATTCAGAGGGTTACTGACTATATATTACACTGCCAAGAAAAGATTTAGAATAAAAAATAAGATTAAATTAATTAACATTCTCTACTTTATGAGAAATACATGTTAACCCCAATATGCAGTATTTCACCAACTCTTGTCTATAAAATCAAGGAAAAAAATCATCTTTTGTCTATAAAATCAAGAGAAGCATGTGGATTTTGCTTAAAGGTAGAATTTCAGTGTTGATTATCAAATCAAGCTTTAAGACACTTTGCTAAAGGATGATATGAGGTATATGAAAGTTTAGGTGCATGGCTATGGAAAATGTTGAAATAGTTAAGAAATGAAGCTGGTTTTGTTTTTTTATGTTTATTTTTTTGTTTTGCTTCCTTTGGAGTTTGCAGATCTGGAATCTTATAAATATTTCCAGTTGACTATTCAATTGTGAGAACTGTGCTCATAGATTCAATAGAGGGGAAAAAAGTCAAACTATCTTCCTCAAAGACACAGAACATAACTAATATATCCATTCAGCAAGTCATGAGACTAAAGTTATGGAGACGTTTGTAAAACAACCAGAATTTCTACACTTACTTTTTTTTCCTCTTGGAAACTATAGCTAGCTTTCTGAAGGCAAGGATCAGGAATACTTCTCTGATAATTTTCACAACAATTTACATGTATTAACACTGCATGTATTTCTTTTCTGTGTGCTCTTTGAGATAACATTCAATGTGACTGAGAAGATAAATTATTTAGGTTGTGATTATTTTGCATATTAAGATGATATCAGTCATTAAAAAGGAATGAACAAAAGACTACACATGATGAAAATAATTTCTACTTATTAAGATGTATTATCTATGAAACACTCTTAATAGATTGTTTCCCTGTGTTCGCTCATAAATCTTCACAGCTGTCCTATCAGAAAGAAGCTATTACCCTCCAGTTGAGACACAAAGATGTTAAGCAAATTTCCAAGGTTACTCTACCAATAAATACAGGGTTAGAATTTAAACCTGAGAAATCCAAAGTCAGTACTCTTTCCACAGTGTTTTGCAGAGGTTACAAATGATCCAATACATTGCCTTGCCCAGCAGAGCCAGAAATTGCTTCTAAAGGCTTGTCTATATTAGCAGCATGAAGTTGATCCCTATGTGATAATTATCCAGTAATGTAATAGAAATATTGAGCAGCTCAGATCTTCCTGACCCCAGGTGAAAGTATAAAAGGGGAAAAATATAATAATCTACTATGGCTGGTTTCAACTGGGGCATATCTAGGACATTGTCTAGCCTAGATAATGAGAATCAGATGCAGTATCTTCTCACATCTGTCTGTATGGCACTAATAGGTTTATGAATTCCTTTCCTTTAATTTAGTCAGTGTTTTCTGAAAGTTACATTTTTTAACCTCTGTCCTCAGTCCAGGTGAATGTCATCATAGAGGTAGTAGCATGGCCTTTCAAACACATAATTTAATTTTTAATTTTAAAATCTTAAAACCAAGAACAAAATCAACTCTTATCTGTAAGAAAATGTACAATTGGCTCCTTTAGATTGTTTTGGAAAACATTTTTCTTCGTCAATCAAGTTTAGTGACATATATGATATTCAGTTACACACACACTATCATTCAATTTAGCATATGCATTTAGATAATACTTCCTTTTAAGGAAGAAAATAATTTTTCAAAAGACATAAGCTTGATTTATTAATCTGGCTAACACATTTGCCATTGTAATACTTATTCCATGTTGAAAAAGCCTGCTTGTCAGACTTGTCATATGCTGTTTGTATAACTGGTAATTACAGAATTAAGATGAATTATCCTCTATTTTTTAAGGCTATAAAATAGACACTAACTAATTAATATAACTATACCTCTAGTCCTTTGAAGAAAAAGGAGGAAAATCAATTCCATTTTAAAGTCATTTATCTGTTCCCCTACTTCCATTCCACCCATCACCATATGGCTGTATTAAGTTAATACCTGTGATTCTACTTACTATGCAGAGAGGCTACTTTTACACCAGGCAGCATGGATTTCTTACATAGTACTCTTTTCCTATGAATTGGTAATCACAAACTCTTTTACAACTTGAAACATATTTGGGAGCGATGCCCAAATTCACTTTCTTTAATTTTGTACTTGGCAGATGAAACACGCCTTCTTTTCCTAAACTGGTTGCATTGCCAATGCTAGAAATTAGGTCAAGGGAAAGAAATGGCTATTTAAACAATAAAATGCCTAGGCCATACTTTTTGCTTAGATTAAGCAAACCATTGATTAGTTTTGGAGTTCTGGATTTAAAAAGAAATATATATATATATATATATATATACACACACACACACACACACACACACACACACACACACATGTATGTGCATATATAATATATATGTATATAAAATCTGTTATCATGTATATATACATGTATATACATGTATGTATATATATATGTATGTATATAAAATCTGTTATCATCAAAGATCTTAACCCATTAATAAAAAGATCATTACAGGTATTATTTAATTATTCCTCACAGAATGTATGTTTTTAAAACAATGTAGGGGAGAGGATATAGCTCACATGGTTGAGCACCTGCTTCCCATGTACAAGGTCCCATGTTCGATCCCCAGTACCTCCTAAAAACAAAACAAACAAACAAACAAAAAAGCCAACTCTTGCTGAGAAGCAGATGTAGATCAAGAGGTTGAGTGCTTCCTCCCCATGTACAAGGTCCTGGGTTCAATCCCCAGAACCTCCTGAAAAATCAAAAAACAAAAAACCTCTGTAAATTCAATTCAGGGTTATACTACCCTAAAGGGAAAATGGGAATTTTCTTTGATCCAGAAAAATTTGTATTATATATATATATTATACAAATATACATATGTGTGAATATTACAAGGAAAGAACAATGTTATCTTAAAATCTCCTTTAACATCCTGGCATTACAAGGCTTTATCCATTTTGCTATGAAGACTATTTCTACCTTCTCAATATTAAAAAAATATATTTTTATGACATGTCACATTAGGCCCTCTGTGGAAATGGTGAGTCATTGTCCCTCTTGGATTATTTTTCAGAGAAGTTATATTACCCCTTTAGTCTTCATTTTTCTGTCTTATTTCCAATTTCTTAACCTCTAAAGATTGTATTCCTGAATTCTTCTTCGGATCCTTTTTCACATTGTTACTCTAAATTTTAGGGATGAATCAAAGGATTCTTATGGCACTACTTTGGATGCTGGCTGGTTTAAAATTACTTTAGAAAACATTATGTTCTTTATTCATTATAAATCCTGAAATGAATTTAATATGGAAATGAAAGTTGTATTTCACTACTCCAAATCCCTAAATTACAAATTTCTCTATTTTTCTATAATTACTAGGTTTGGAGAATTGAGCTAGAACTTTTCATTCTCATATTAATGATTTTTGAATGGGATATTTGCTTTCTTGTTGGATTATATGATTTTTTAAGAGTAGGGCATACTTTATGTTATTTATACCTAAGTGAAAGTCTTGAGGGAAATACATAAGTTTAAAAGAGCAAAGCATACCCCTGAGATATAGTGGTGATGTTCTAATACTAGGATAAACTCAAAATTATAAGAATAAAATATTGCTAGAATATGTAAAATGGAAGGAAAGAATAAAAAGTAAATCAATACAATAGTGCAAAGTATAACATTTTTTAGAGTTTCTATTTCATTAAGTGAGTATACCCACAGATACACACACACACATACTCCCCCCACCACAAACAGCCACATTTTATCGACAGACATGTATGAACTTTTGGTTTAAACGTTTTGTTTTTAATTCAGCATCTTCAGATTCTTAAAAATCTATTTCATAGGCGATATGCTACACATATATTTGTGTGTTAGTTTGCCAGGGCTACTATAACAACGTACCACAGATTAGTTGGCTTTAAAATACAGGGATTTATCATCTCAAAGTTCGGGAGGGTAGAAGTCCATAATGAGGGTGTTCGGAGGGCCATTCTTCCTCCAAAGCCTGTAGTGTCCTGGCAGTGGCTGGATAGCAATCCATGCTATAACTCAACCTGCCTCTGTCACATGGCCATCTTCATCTCTGTGTATCAGTCATCTATCTCTCTGTCCAAATTTCTTCCTCTTATACAGATACTAGTCAAATTGGATTAAGGCTCACCTTGACCCAGTTTAGCTTCATCTTAACAAATAAAATTGTCAAAGATCCTATTTACACATATGTTCATGTTCACAATACTGGGGATTAGGACTTGAACAAGTCTTTTGGGAGGGAGGGGAACAAACAATGCATAACAATCAGAAAGATGTTTTACAATAAAATATTTTTTAAGCATAGATTTTTACTTATTTTTCAAGGATTCAAGACAAGAATGAGTTACTCAAAATTTTCATGTGCATAAAACATGCTATTAAAATGCAGTTCTTTTCATTACAGCATATTAGGTTAAGAAATACCACCTTACAAGGATGAGAAATTGTAAAGGCATATTAAATTTAGAAATGATTGTGCAGCCTCTAAGGGAAGAAATTTCTTACTGAAAGAACCAGTTTCTTGAAATAGTGTCATACAAGTGGAAATTACATTGCTGTTATTAATCTGTACATTAGAAAACGTACTCCATACTGTTCCAGTTGTAGGATTAACACAATATCAATGACCAAGCTCCCTGTTCATTTATTGGCATTCATACATTAATGCAACCAGTATTTATGGTATATCTTTGATATATACATGGCCCTTTAAGTCCTTAAGGAGAATATAAAATAATTATAAAGAGCATATATTTTTTAAAGTTATAGAAATTATGCCATATATAAAATCAGACTTTCATTTATTCATCTTAGTCTTCATAGGCGACACCACAGTTAGGCAAAGACTGGTGGCAAAAACCTGAGCTCATCCTTTCTCCTCTCCTCACATTAAGTTCACTGCCAAGTTCGGTCAGGTCTATATCCCCAATATTTCTCCTATCCATTTCCTCCTTCCTATTTGCATTGATTTTGCCAGAGTTTGGGACTTTGTACCCTGGATCTAAATTCCTTGATTCTTTCCAGTCCATCATGTTGTATGTGATTAAATGACAAAATGACTAGCATTAGCAACGATGGTTAGTGAAGTTTGAAACGAAAGGAGTCCTCAAAGAATGACAGAGAATTTAAAGCAGAGATCACCATTCTGACAATGTTTGACCCAAAGGATGTATAATGAAGAGGGTTTTAAAAGAGGACTTGAACTGACATAGTAGGGAGCAAATGAAAGCATGGACAGTGTCTTGAATTGGGGACTGGGCCTTGATGCAAAGAACTGTAATGTATTGGCAGGAGCAAAGACTGATATTAACTAGAATTTGAAACCTTGAACAGGCAAGTTTTGCTTATGATTCTTGGAACACTTGTTCCTAAACACAAACTGAAATATCAGTTAGGGATTACTGCAAGATTGGTAGAGAAGGTGATTAAAAAATTCTGGTTCTGTCTTTTTTATATTTCTCTATTTAACTTTTTTATGTATGAAACAGTTATAATATACAATATTTCTTGGATCTACCTCATAATCAAAATTCATGCAGAATAAACAAACCCACGAGATACTTTCATATCCTTACAGTAAAATGGGGTAGAAGTGAAAGCACTTTATAAACTAAGTGATATTCAAATGTTAGTTATTATTTTTCTGACTTAAAAGATACAACACCTGTTTTGAATTTATACGTGGAAAAAGTAAGTGGTTAGGTATAATACATTATACTTGTTAGTACTGTCATAACTAATGGAAAAATATTGTTGCTATCAGAACATTTTTTCATTGCACATTCTTCATTCATTTATAGACTCAATCTGTCAATGATTGCAGTTACATTTTGTACCTAATAAGAGCATTTCGGCATATATTTGACAAAAACTTGAAGAATAATCTATTATAATAACTCCTTTAGGAGTATAAGTGAAGTAGGCAAGCGTATATATCCTGGTTTTATGTTGTTTCTATTTTTTAAGCATTTTCTCTAGTATAGAATAATATATCAGTTTAACACTGCTTATGATACACATGATATACTGGTATGAGAACCGAAAACAAGACCTGTTTGATGTCAAAAATGATATATGTTTTAATTCACAAATTCTGCAGAGGCAGAGTTCCAATTTTGAAAACAAAATTGCTATTTAAGTAATCTCATGCTTTCAAGCATCTAGGTGGATATATATTTAACATACATATGCATGTACACTAATATTTATGAGCACTCCAATATCCAAGTATAGAATGTTATTCTATGTTGCTTAAACAAATACACAAATACTCATAAAGGGCATTTATTTCAACTTTTTTATTTATTATATTTTTAGAGCTGTGTGATGATCACCATTCTTCAAAACAAAAAAAATTTTTAACTGCTCATCAGAATCATTATTCCTTTATCTCAAATGTAGCAAGAGTAGTGAGTGATACCTGGTTTTGATTTCAAAGTCTCTGCATGAGATTATAGACAAATGAGTGATAATCTCATTAGAAGTGTTCATTATTATACCCCCAGAACACTAATTTCTTGAAATAACAAGTGACTGTGGATAAGCTTGTCATGGGTGATTCAATGGTGACTGCTTGTAGTCACTGAGGCATGGGGAAATCTGAATAGAAGGGGTTAGATGATAAGTAAGAATTATTATTGGACTATTATCCTAATTATTTTCTATACTCCTAATAGATGTCTTTCCCTTTTATTAGAAGGCCAACAGTTAAAGTGGAACAGCCAATTCA